>JAVSBS010009729.1:0-35307 GCA_033124195.1 Coracias cyanogaster
GTATCTTGCTATTTCATGTAACAAGCACTGAAGACCTTTGCACAACCTGTGTATAACACCGCTTCTTTTAGAGAGACAGGTATCAAATACTATTTTATATTACTGGCAGAATGTACCAAAATAGATCTTCTTACTAATACAAAAAAAAACTTTCCAGTGAATTTTAAAAGCAATTTCCTGTACATGGAAAGATAGTTTAGCTTATGGTGTCATTTACTGATGGTATGCAGGCTGCTTGAAGATCCAGCCCAGTGAAAGCCACGCTGCCTTCAGAGTCAAAAAGGCTACTGATGGCAGAGAGCTACCATTTTGGAAACCATCTATCTTCTCAACTTCCTCAAGGTTCAAGAGCTCTGTCTTCTGATTACAGAAAGCCACCTTAAAGAAACACAATGTTTCTTCTACTTCACAAACACCAATAAGCTCTGGTAAATGAAAATCAGAATTAAAGTTCCTAGAGTTCTACCACAAAA
The DNA here is from genome assembly GCA_033124195.1 of Coracias cyanogaster. Classification (NCBI taxonomy): domain Eukaryota; kingdom Metazoa; phylum Chordata; class Aves; order Coraciiformes; family Coraciidae; genus Coracias; species Coracias cyanogaster. Next base: position 474 of record JAVSBS010009729.1, read on the forward strand.
ATAAAAGGAGAGAAAACAAATACAGGAAATTAATTTGGTTTACTCAGGGTTTACAACTATTGTGTGACTGATTTCTAACATGCCAAATACTTCCCCAGTTGACTTCACTGAAAGATGAAGATAGTCCTTGAGAAAATGAGATTCAGAGGACACTACGTACATACAGAACTTTAATAATAACTTTTTCTTGCTTTAAAAAGTGCATCTCTCTGCCATGTATTTAATTTGAGGCAATATCATATAGCACATTAAAGTCAGAAAGCAAAAAAGATTCATTATGTCTGTAACAAAATCCATAAATTTGATCATATCAATGCTGTGCTACACAGGTAAGACCAAACAAGAACGGCAGAGAACCAATTTTGCATCACAACACATATCCACAAAGCACTGGCTAATGTGTTCTTTTCCATTTGTTTAAAAAAGGCAATTGTATTCATTAACAGCTTTTCAGTTAGTATGACTTGTGTGTATTACAATCAGTCAGCTGTCATAGGAAATGATAGGAGCTGACAGTTTGGAATTTTAAAGGTTTGACTCTTTTTGAATGTACTAAATGAACATGAGCTAATTTTGGTTGAACTGAATGCAACAAAAAGCCCCTGTGAGTATGCAAGATCTTATTCTACCTTTTCAAGTTTAATATGCACAGTGAATATTCAGTGCTTTTCAGCTAGATGCTCAGTTAATCCTGTGACTAAGAAAGATTTCATTAGGTAGGCTTCAGGCAACAGTGAACTACAAATGGAATTCTTTCCTTATTTTCTGAAACTCACAGTTTATGATCCATATCCAATGATGAATGGTCTATAAACTCTCTTATGGTCTTTAATTGCATAAACTTTACATTACAGTCTTACATTAACTTGTGAACATATTTGCAACAAAGTGTAGAAAAACCAGTAAAAACAGAAGTTCCCTCAGCTCTTACACAAATAGGATATGTAAGCCTTCAAACTTGTTCAGTACTTAGGTTCTTTATTTAAATTTGTATCTTTCTATAAATGCAGAGAAATAAGGTTTTATTTTTTAAATAATAATTTTAAAATCTAGAAATTACTGCTCAATTGCCTAAGCTCACGCTGCTTAGTTAGCACTACGGTCCATCTCCAAATTGAGTGTTCCTAACCCTGTCAAACCCTTTTATCTCGTAGCTGTTGCTCACATTGGTGTACTAATAAATGGTTTCCCATGCTTGAAGTGCTGTATGCACGTTTCTTGAACAATGTACTCCTCCACTGGATTCTGCTGACATTTTGACTTGTTTTAGAAAGCACTAAATAAAAAAGCAATAAAAGTTGACATAATGTACTTGATCAGTATTATAAAGAGCCTTCCTATATTTAGCTTCCATGAAGAGGAAACAACCACCTAGAATTAAAATTTTGACCAGCAATTTATATGAAAACAAAAAAGGCTTCTCAGACTACGTTATTATTAGGACTACAGGCTCTGCCTTGTGAAGTGACTTGGATTTGCCCCTAAATTACTGTCCATTAGCATGGCAACTAGTTGAATCAAGTGCTATACATTGCAGGTATCTCCTGCTGTAAGGAATACTGATAGTCCTGCTTCATTGCTTGAATCAACCACTAAGCAACGAGGGAAGTGTTAGAAAAAACTGAAAATGCATTATTTCAAGCCTGTTGTTCCTGAAGTGGCTACATTTGGTACTGACGATTCTTTGTGCCTGGATATTGGATAAAGTGAAAACCTCTTGAGGAATTTTTTTATTCTCGCGTTTTTAAATTTGTTAATCAAAGAAGATGAAAATCCATTTCAGCCCTAGTCTTTTAAATACACTGATAACAAATACATTGTATTACATCACAGAAACAAATATGTACAATTACATTAACATGTAATTAATGTAATTAACATAATTTGTTAATGTAGTTAGGTTCCTTTTATATATATTGTCATTTTTCCTAATTCTAGAAAATATAGTTCACCACAACACTTGAAGTTCTACCTAAAATTCAGAAGTGCTTGCTATTTTTGTAGCTTAATCAAGAAATCTGTATTTTCCACCTGTTCTTCTCCACCAAAGCCAAAATTATTTTTTTAAATGAGATAGAAGTAGAGCATGAATATATTATACAATAATTTTTAATTTATAAAATAAATTCTAGGACTTTCTACTCAACATTTTTGGGGGAAAATGTAAGAACATGTAAATATTTATTGTCATAACACATTTTTGTTTTCTTCATTTGGTCCAGCCTAAACAGAAGTGATTTTTAAAATATAATTTTGTCCCTGCTGCCTATATCCATGATAAACAGTTAGTGGGGGTTATACAAGAATCGTGCCACCAGTTACGGAGTGGGTAAGATCTGGCTTCCCCCAGAGATGCCAGCATTTGTCTCTCTTCCCACTGTATAGCCCTTGGTGAACCCCAAGCTGTCCAGGAGCCAATAACACTCCCTTGGAGCACAGAGAGCTAACAGCACCCTGGACTGCATTAGGAAGGACATGACAATCAAGTCGAAGGAGGTGATCTTTCTCCTCTACTCAGCACTGGTATCTGCATCTGGAGTGCTGTGTCCAGTACAAGAGAGACATGGACTTACTGAAGCAAGTCCATCAAAGGGCCACAATGGTGATCAAAGGCCTGGACGTTCTGTCACAGAGAGGCTGAGAGAGTTTGAACTGCTCAGGCTGGAGAAGAGAAGGCTCAGAGGGGATCTTATGAATGTGTACGAATGCCTGATAAGAGAGAATAAAGAAGTGGGAGTCAGACTCTTCTCACTGGTGCCAAGCAACAAGACAAGAGGCAGTGGGCACAAGCTCAAAATGTACAGCAATTCATAATAATTGGGTATGAGGACTTTGAAAAGCAGGAGCATATAACCAGGATGCCTATGACTCATTAACCAATTAAGGATTCATTTAAAATGTACATAGGTATTATTAATAATTTCTTTGTATATTTTAAAGTTTATCGATGATCAGAAGTCCTTAAAATCAAGAAGTTCTACAATGTAACATTTGCAGGGATCACTAGCTTCAAAGTAAAGGGCCGCTTGACCATTTGAGGGAGGATGAATTCTGTCTCCATGTTTCCAATTGGCTAAGAATAACAGACAAAAAGTCTAGGACTGAAAATTATTTGCTGTTGACTTAAGCAGCCATAATGTTTACGGCTGATTATTTCTACTCTCATGCTATGCTAGGATAATTGTTGAATAGTTTAAAGTTTTGTAGATAAGCCTAATGGTATCAAGAAATGTTTTGCACAACTGTACTGAAAAAACAACATAGATCACAGATACTCAGATTATATAGAAGAATCTTATACTGAGAAATGGCTGCTAGGAATTTTACCTTCCATGGTTTGCAGTTCTGCCTATTCTGACTACCAGCACATCTTTAATTCCACATACCTTACCTAATTATGACATCCACATCAAGCAGATTCTAGACTCAAGTAATTCCAAGTTTTACAGTGATTTTGCAAAAGAAGATGTTATGTAAACTTTTACAAACCCCAAAGATATCCTTATTTTTGGTCACATATATTTTCAGCATACTGTGCTTTTATGGGTATTAAGCCAGCCAAATAAATAATATCCAACTCACAAACATCTGTTTAGTACTAACTATAATAATATTATTAAGTATGACAATAAAAACAAGTTTGTTTGCAGTATTATTTGGTTATACTTAAAATTTAACTCTCATGTTGCATTAGAAAACTTGTTATGGTTACATACAAAATAATTTCAATCTTATCAGCATGTTAACCAATTGTGTCATAACTAAAGCATTATACACTTTCTTATTAGGACTGGTTATTGATTCTCCTATTCAATTTCTGCCAATAAAAGTATTTTTAAAGAATTGTATATATGAATGTATGCATTTTAACCGTTGCTGATTTCTATTTTCAGTGTTTAGTAAAACAGATGGAGGTGGTTTGCTTGCTAAATGTTTTAGTTAATCATTTTCTGTAATTAAATGATCTCTGATGATTCAGGAAATGAAGACATGTAATAAACTTATGGAAATTGAACAGTCAATAACTGGAATAGATGACAGTAGTTAACTACTGTATGGGGAGTTAAAAATTCCCTTGCACTATCTAATAGTATGGTTCTCCAGCCTCTGTCTCTTCTAATATAGTGAGCACCTACAATGTGTTGAGGATGAACAGGTCCAAAAAAAGCAGCTGTATTTTGAGCCTCTCCAGTCCACAGTAGGCTAATGCAGACTTAGGATAACTTTAGAATTTCTTTTCTGCTACAATCAGACCCTTCTCTGCATACACTGTTTATAAACATAGGTCACGATGAGCTTTACTAGGAACATTCCCATCCTAAATTACTGTCACTATGCACATCACTCGCCAAGAAAAGAGGAAGAGCTACCGAAGTACTGCCCTGCAGGATTTCCTGCAGACCATGGCAGTAACTGGAAGAAGATGAAAGAAAATCATTAATGGAACACAAGGCAAGTACTCCAGTCTCTCAGGCACTTCCATGAAATACCATCAACTGAACAAATATAAATGGTTGTAAGGAATGTGCTTTAGTCAAGGAGCTATTTAGGAATAAATTGCCACACAATTTCTTATACATCCTAGTCCAGACTTCAGCCTGGGACCAATCCCATTTTTTCATTATTTCTACTTTGGAAAATAGCACTACAAACTTGAGTAGGCACTTGTGTTCACATGTTCTGTATGCTAGTGACTCCTCAGTGTTTGTGCAGCTGCTTGACAAGACAATAAATTGTTTCATTGCTAATATAATGTATCTGCAGTAGAACTAATACTAAGCTTTCCACAGAGTATTCTAACTGCAGTATTAAGCAAGGCTTATGAAAGCTGAGTTTAATTTATCTAGATTTTAAAATTCCAATATTCTCTAGACAATATTGGCTTCACCAGCTCTTTCATTCCTTTCTGATTTGATAATATCTACCTACCAAAGAAGATATAAAGAAAACAAATTAAATTATAATTGTTATCAAGGTCCAAAAATTGCCATTTATGTGAGTACTATTTACTATGCAAAGCTGAAAGAGATGTGAATGAACTGAAGAAATGCATTCCTGGTAACAAACAGAACAGGGGTATGAACTTCACTGCTACCTTTTCCATAGCTAAATCTGTTGATTAAGTAATCTTGTGTATAAACAAAACATGCATTTAATGATTGTACGTGTCTAAAAGACACAGCTACCCTGCATCAGGAATTCCAGAGTTCCTGAATAATACAGAAACTTTCCTAGAGCTCAGAAGATGCCCTATACTTTCGTGTATATCACTCAGTTCTGCCAGTTTACATGCTGACAGGAGGCACAACATGAACCCGATAACCAGCTGTAAAACTGCTGGAGGAATATCTTCCACCGGATGCTGTCAGTTCATTAAATTATATTCATTCTTAAGATCTAGACAGCATGTATCAAGATCTTTCAAAACAATAACAATATGTATGGTTTGCTTTGTAGGAGAATTTCTTGTGGAAACACAGAAATGTAAAAAATGCAGAAACGTAGGAAGTTTCAGTGTTTCAGACCTACTTTGATTTAATTGGACACTGGAACACATCTTGAAACACTGAAACCTCTTACAATTCCACATTTCAAATACCCTTAATAGGCAGAAGAATAACCAAGAGTCATAACTCCACTCCAATACTCTCTTTCCCCCTTTATCCATCCAAGTATATTCAGAGGATACATTCTGTGTAGACTGCTTCCGAAGAAAAGCCATTATTCTACGGTGAGCTAATGCATGGGTGTTTAATCTGGCCTTGTAAACAGTAAGTTCCTTTCAAAAGTTATATATTTTTGTTAGAAATATATTCCTGACAAAATTTTCATACCATATTTGTTTAGCAGTGCCATGAAACTCCCAATACAAATGTACAGGTTATGGCCTCTTTAGCTTCTATGGTTAAACCTGAAAGGATCTGGGAGTAATTTGGGTTCATTTTAGATATCCTGTTAAGGGATTAAAAATGTATAAACTCCCCAGTCGCCTTGCTGCTTTTATGTGCTTTTCATAAAAGGTTTCAAAACAAGGAGAATAGTATATTTGTTATTTCTGGCTCCGTTAAACACAATAGTAATTAACATTAGCTATTTCACTCTTATAAAGCATGCAAACCACAACATGGTTATGATGCACAGCACTTTAAACATATGCTTATGGTTATTCAGCACCACCTAATCACCTGCATGAGAGCACTGGCACAGAATGCCAAGATTATACAGCCATGCTTCTAAACGGCCCCTAAGTTGTTCAAAGTTGTCTGCTCCTCTGGCAAATATTGTGAGTTGAGAACTCTTCAAATAATACATCATGTAAATAATTATTTTCAAGAAAAGGAGATGGATTCTGGGGGAGCAACCTGTGTCTAGAACAGGTTGTAAATACAAAGCAATTTTACAAAGGATACAAAAAGTAGCCAAAAATGAGGGCCCAATGGGCATATTCGCTTGGCAATTTCATTTCTATATAAAAAGCTGCAATTAATTACAAACCTGTTTTTATGCAGTTTTTGCTTTCTTTAAATGTGGAGTGAATTCTCCCCATAAACTAATGAACTGAAGTGAAGCCAAATAGAGACCAGCTGGCTGAATTGCTAAGTAATTTTATCCACATGATTGACTTTATGATCCTTTCACTACAGTAACTAGTCTTTATTCTCACAATCAGCATCAACCATAATTCCAAGAGGGAAAGATGATTAAAAATCTAGAGAATAGAGAGGAGAGGTTTGTTTGATGTGGTACAGCGCATTCTTGCACACACTTCTTCTGTATAATAGGTGCTGAATTACAGGTCTTTATAGCCTCCAAAGTAGCACAGTGAATAGCTGCCTCAAAGACATAATAAGCAACCAATGCCTAAATAATCATTACAGATACTCCATTAACAGCATCTAACTGTGTGGCTTTTAACCATACAAATTGTTTTTTGACAGCTTGTAACCTTTCCAAACAGTTTCCTTTGGGCATTACACCACACTCAGATCTAATTTTAACTTTTCCTTTGTCTATAATTTATTACTTTCTTTGGAGACACATAATGCATTTCAGTGGAATGGATAAATTCAAATAAAAGATTTTTAAAAATCAATTGCTGTTTTAATCTATTAAATCCTTGCTCTCTGGGAGATAACTAAAATCTGATGAAACATAACAGGGGAAAAAAGGCTAAATGGTCTAGAATTCCTGAGGGTATCTGTTTTACAACAAGCAATATTTTTTTTCCTCAAATCATTTAAAATAGGGCCTAACCAACTGAAAAAAGAATAAAAGTAAAAACATATATAAATAAAATATCAATCCTTTAAGGCTGTTCCTAAGAGCCACAGACTTTACATAACATAATAAATAACATGTTATAAAAGAGTTTAATGATGTATTGCAATGAGATAAAGAGCTAAGAAAGATGTACAGTAGTATCTTTTTTTCCAAAGAGAGCCCACAATTACAAATCAGTAAAGATACATGACTTATGAAGAGCTAGAGGGCAAGCATGTTTTTCAAAAACCAGCAGAAATGTGTGAAATTAATGTGGGGGCTGATGTAACAGTATTAGGTGATCCGTATTGGCTGTCATGGCCATTATCTCACTTCTGGAGAAACCATTTCCAGGAATAACATCCAGTAAATCAACATGTAGCAGTAATCAGTATAGAAATACCATAATTCTGGCAGTCAAAATTCCTCATTTCTTTCAAGACATTCAACTACTTTTCAGCAGACTTAAGTTTTTTTCCCAGAGTTTTCACTTCTATGCAAGAGGTAAACATGTGTGTCCAACAGACGGAAAAGTGATTTGAAACAACATAAGCGTTCACTGCTCACAAAGGTTCCCCTTCCTCACAGATGTTATTCAGTGGCTAGTCACGTCAAAATTAACCATTATCATTGAAAGAAGTACAAATCAGATGGGCACAGAAATCTCCTACTTAGAACCAACTGAACAAGTCCTTTCCCATCTCCTGAATCTTAAAAAGGGTCACTAAATTTAGCACAGTTTTCATAAATGACAGGGAAGGCAGAGTAAATCTTTAAATAAAATGTGGAAATATCCCTCTCAGTAGGAATCTAATTCATCATGCTAAAGTCAGTGAAGGTACATCAGCATAAAATTAGAATAAGGCAGTTATGAATCAAACAGACTCATATCTAACTTCCATCTTACAACTGAGTTATACCACAGCTTGTATATCTGAGTAGCTGAAGAAATAATGGCATATTTCTTGGTTACATATAAGATAATCAATAAATAGACTTTCAGAATAAATGTTGTTAGGGAAAAGAGATCCAATAGAAGAAGTTGGTAGAAAGGGCTAATGAAAATGAGATGTAAAGATCTAGAAAAATGGTAAATATGAGAAAATATCAGATATTCTGTTATATTCTGAGCAGTATTTAGTGTTTTACAATGCTCTAGTCCTTTTTGCTGGTTTTTTGGTGTGTTGTGGTTTGTTTTTTTTCTTTAATTGTTATTTGCATTACTTGCAAATTAAGGTATTGAAAGTAGAAAAATCACAGACTGACACTTTCTTAGAGTCCAAACTGTACGTTTGTTTAATTAACAGATACTTAATATCTCAACATGCCCAGTACATAGCTACTGCAAGTATCACAGGCCAACAGGAAACCAACTTTCTCTGAATTTTGATCGGTCTGATGAGAATGAGAAAAACATCCCTGTTTTAGGCTTCTTAAACTTTGGGGAGTGGGGAAGGAATCAGTAAAGTCTGACCTGTTTCATTACAGAAGACAGTTCCAATGACTATGGACCAGTTCTAATCGACTTCTGTGCCAGTCTGGAGTACTATATTACATATAATTTGTCATTATCACCAAGAGTAGTGAAGGACATGGCACAGTTGTCAGTGTAACACAATTATACTCTCTCAAATATTTCTTCTTCTAGTCCTTTCCCAATCTTTCAACTTAAGCATGGAAGCACATCTAACTGTGCAGTGGTATCATTTGGCTGAGATGTGACAAACTTGAAGAAAAGAAAGGCCAAGTCAACCAATAATAATAGAACGAAGTGTTCTGAGATGCTACAATATGAAAGCATTGCATATGTTTTACATCAAGCAATCAGAGTGGAATGACCAATTAAGGATATGAAAAAAAATTGAGGATATGAAAAAAAAAAGGGGGGGAAACTAGGAAATCCTAAGAGTACCCTTAATTTACTACTTCTCTCTTCATCTGGTTTAGGTAGACTTAGTTGGTTTTCTTCAGTAAGAAGGACCAATCTGTTGATAGTTATGCAGTCAGATGTTATGAGGACAGTCAAAACTATGTCACCCATATATTCTGGCAACAATAATAATAATTAAAAATCTTATTTTTCCCATTTATGCTGTAAGGGTATCCCTTCAAATTGTACCAAATTTTTTAAGATCAGTATTTTCTATTCCTACTACCTTCTGGAGGAGCTGAGGCCATTATATAGTGGCCAAGCACAGTTAATAACAAATGTATGTGGATATACACATATGTAAATAAGGCTATGTAAAGGTGTAAGAGGCTGGGACTGGATGATAGGATAGCAGGAACATTCAGATTGGAAGGGGTATCAGTCCAACCTTGCGCTCAAAGCAAAGACCAGCTATAAGATCAGACCATATTACTCAGGGTTTTATCTAGTCAGGTCTTGAAAATTTTCAAGGTGGGAGACAACATAACCACCCTGCACAATCTGCTACACTGCTTGTCTATCTTTGTGGTGAAAAAGTTTCTCTTTATATTCAATTTGAACCTTTCTTGTTTCAACTTAATGCCTGTTGTCTCTCACTCTTCCACCACATACCACTGAAGAGCCTGGTTCATTGTTCTGATAACATTCCCATAGGTACTGTCAGGCTGCTGTTAGATCCCCCAAAGCCATCTCTTCTCCCAGCTGAAGAGAACTTCCACCCTTGAGATGGTATTGCATGGACACTAATAGGCAGGAGCTGGCATGATCCAGATTCACATCTGTATCTACACTGAAATGCTTTGACTGCAGTGCTGAATCTCAGAATCACTGAAATGCGGCTTAAAGAGATCTGAAATCAGCTAGAACACTTCTTAACACAGTTCTCTCCAAATGATTACAGTTTTATTTAACTTATTTTAAAAAATTTTACTGAGGAGGGTGCCTCCCACATCTGTTCCAATGGTTAGCCATCCCTACTCTATAGAAGGTTTTCTCATGTTTACTTAAATAACATTTTAGCCCATAAGCCACAGCATGCGAAAAAGAGAAAAAAAATGATAAGGCCTTCCATTTTATCTCTGTAACTCCATTGTTCCATCCCAGGTAAAAGTTAACAGTGGTTATATAAACTAGACCGCAAGATGACCATAACTGCAGAACAATGAACAATTTTTTGCTTTGATAAAACCAGTCACTTTCTTAATATTACTAAGAGAAGTTAGTGTTACAAAAACAGAACAACTGCTGAGCTCATTCTAGCTCTGATCAAAACTCAGTCTTGATACCAGTACAGTGATGAACGGCATGATTTCTCCATTGCTTCTGTGCTATATATGATTCTTCTGTTGGCAAACTATGTACTAATTAAAATGGCTGTAATATAGTCAGAAACTAAATTATGCTAAAAATTAAGAGACCAACTTTATACATTTTATCATATATTTATGTACATGTACATATAAATATTGCAGCCTGGCTTCTCAAATGATGGAAAACACCAGTCTTCTGCTGAAGTCTGAAAGCCTACATCGGTAAAATGTCTGGCCCCGTTTTACTTAAGTGTGCAATATTTACATATTTGTATGATTTTGTTTTCTAATCACCACAATTTCAAGAGATTTACTGACAGCAGAAAGGCAGTTAACTATGCCAACACATTCAGACTTCAGTTCTTAAGAGTCAAATACCTACATCTACGATAAGGATCTAAATCATGTTTCAAAACTGCAGATTTCAGAAGGAATACTATGTACTTGGCAACTGGAAATCAGGACCTATGACTGTAATATACCAGCATTATACTATTAAAAAGCATGTATTTCCTAGAATAAGGTCTGTGTAATTCTTTTGCAACTTACTTTCCAATGGATTGTGGTGTGCTTAAGTTGAAATTATTTTTAAAAATAGATGAAAATTCACTTCAGTACTCATCTTCTGGCAGTTTTCTACTACTTTTCCAGACAAAGGAGAAAGAATTCAACATAGGACAAAAATAGTCACATACAGATTACCTTGACATTTCTCTACACATAGTCTTTATTAAAAAAAAAATAGATGACTTTTAGGTCACCTAGAGGATAGTAAATTAAACAGTGAATAAACAAAGTCTTTCACAGTAAAGAAAATGATGGAACACAGATTTTCTTGACATAACAAGGTATGGGATCTGGCTTCAGTACTTCACCACAATAGTCTAAATTAAGAACAGCAGAGAACAAGTTAGAATCATACATGGTTAGGAAAAAAGGCTTTGCTTATAAACCATAAAAAGAGGCATGCTATCAGTTGGAAAGTTACAGTATTCTGAGATGAGTTTAAACAAAGTTTCCTTGACAAAGCTTTTCCTTTCTCTGTATGTCAGCAACATGTGTCTTTTAAAATCAGTTTATTGACACTTTAACCTACAGGAATTTCCCCTCCAAACACACACAGTAGGTAGAACAAAATATTAGAGGGCTTTACAACTGAAATAGTATGAGAACAAGTGTTACTGCAGTTGCATACTAGACTAGAAGATGTACAACCCAAATTTTGATTGCATTTTGAGTTAATCTTCAGCTTCCTTGAAAACAGATATACTTAGTAGACTAAAAACAAACAAACAAACAAACAAAACCCCCAGCAACAACCAATCAAAGAATAATTGAACATTTTTAGTAATCAGGGCTTGCTCCAACTCCCATTGAAGGCTATGAGAGTATGGCCACACGTTTAAGCTTTTTGTCCAAGCATTTGTACAGAATTACCATTACTAAGTAGTGAATTTTAATTAATTATAATACTTTTCCTACAGACATCCTACACTCTGAATTTGGTTAGTAAAATCAGCTCTCCCCTGCATTATTCAATTCATAACTTCTCTAAGTGAAAAGCACTGGCTCTTTCTTACTGTTTCTAAATTATAACGAATAAAATATTAATCCTGGAATTTATTATGACCCAACTGGCCTTAAGTCATTATTGACAAGAATAAAAAGTGAGAGAAGAGCAGAAAAAACTTCTTCCTGCAGATTTAATAGTCTACAGGCAGTAGGTGGATTTCAGCACATTTATCTTCATTTGACTTAAACATTTAAACTACCTGACTTCTAAAAACAGTTCTAAGAGGAAATTAAGACAGCCCAATTCCACTCTGCATTATATGGTTTTCCAAAATAATAGTGTTTCCCAAGGAGGGAGAAGAGAATTATAACCCACAATTAAATCACACAGTAGAGAAATACTTTCCAGTTCTATGTCATTTGTCAGCAACTTGCTTTGCTATTATATAGAAGTAAATTCTCTGAGGACCCTAGGACCTTTGAGAATGCATGAAACCCCACCATTTTTTTTTAAATTCACCTTTTTATAAAACGGCTTATAGACTTTCCTACCCTTAAATATCCCCTATCAGTGGCACAATTTCAGACTTCCAACAATTTCTAACAAAAGCTTTGCACTTTGCAGCTAAAGTAATTTATACATTAACCAGCAACCATTAATAAATACCTGTAAAAACATCACAGAGGCTGCTCAGATTAAGGGAGGTTATTTTGGATTTCATCTGAACACTCAGAAGACAATGAATACAGAATACAGACAGAATACAATGACTTAAAGTTATACTTAAAAAGGAACTCCACATATTGTGAAGATACTGGGCTAAACTAAACTAAAAGCAGCATTTGCTCTACATATATATTTGAATGCTTATAAGAGGAGCAATAGTGAAAACTTAATAAAATAGGAAAGTAAATGTAGGGCCTAAATAAAAAGAAAACAGTTGGTTTAGGTATACTAAAAAAGAACCTGAGAATTTGGCCCAAAATAGTTATTGCAAAGGATAATTACATTTAGGAAAACAAACGAACAAATGAAAATGGCCTCTCCACTTATCAAGTCCTTTAACTCCCCAAATCAATTAATATAATAATTTATGATGGCAAGTACATTATAAAATCCAAAGACACAGCAATTCCAGTTTATATGTTTCCCAAATACTTCTAAACTTAAAGCTTTCACACAAGCAAATGATGTTTAGGGCATGTTAGACAATTATGTTGACCCCAGTAACCTAATTCTAGAGATCTGGGAGCAAAATGGAGATCACTGGTGTCATGATCCGCCCCCTAGATGTCCCAGGAAAACTCACATGCAAACTAAGTATGATACTAGAAATATAATGACGCAAATGGGTGAACACTGGAACAGGCTTCTTTGAGAGGTGGTCAATGCCGCAACCCTGTCAGTGTTTAAAAGGCATTTGGACAATGCCCTTAATAATATGCTTTAACTTTTGGTCAGCCCTGAAATGATCAGGCAGTTGGACCTGTTGTAGGTACTTTCCAACTAAACATATTCCATTCTTTCTGTTCCATTCTATTCTATTCTATTCTGTTCTATTCTATTCTATTCCATCCCATTCTTGAAGTAGAACCTCTACAGAGTTAAGTTCTGGTAACTGAATTAATTCCTTGTGTGTCAGTTGGATGTAGCATTTCTTCACATAGCTAGCACTTATTTTTTACTTAACAACATGGATGCACTTTTGGAAAGGACAGTCAGAACAGCTGATTGCACTCAACAGGACAATATCTGTTGACTGGCTGAGGGTCCTGAATCACAGCTTCCATTGACTAGGCAGCACTGGTGTACTCTGAGACCCAGCAGACACCACAGCCTTGGTCTTCACTGATCTCAGTACCGCTGAGATCCTACACCCTGAGCCACTGGAGGCAGATGCTTTTGGCTGCCAGATCCTGGTTAGTTTAATGGTAGCTGAAGCCCAGCTAGCACTGAGCTGAGAACCACACTTGACTTTTGCAGCTTCTAGTTCAGCGTTGAGTTGATGCACTTTAAGGCGAAGGTCTTTCAGTTTTCACTATATTGTCAAATTCACATGCATCCTTTGTTGGTTTGCTAGCTAAACATCTTTACCATCTGTAATATAAGCATTGTTCATATGACTGTGAATGCAAGTGTATAAATGTGCCTAACAACTAGTGGTCATGGAGCACTGTAAACAGATGCAAAATTATTTAATCGATAGTTGTGTCCAGTGTACCTGTACTGCTCTGTTACTGTGAACAGTTTAAGTACCATTTTACTTCACTGCAAATAAGAACTAGACTGTTACCTAGAAAAGCAGCTACACAGATATACAACATCTAACATCTCAGGGTAAAGAAGAAAAAGAACATTTAGTGCCTAAATTAGCTGAAGTTAATACCTAATCTACAACCTTAAGCTGAAGAAATACACAAAAATACTAGACAACTAAGAAAATAAATACCAATTCCCTTCCTTTATCTCTTCAAGGTCTTCTATTGTACTACCTGAATATACAGCCTTCCTGCCTACCTGCAATTATACATCAAATGCTACTTGAATGCAGTAAGCATCACATTCCCATAATGATTGATGACAGATGTCTAATCAGGTTCTTGTTACTGGGGTCTGGAGCAGGGTGGGATCAGCAAAGCAGCTGCCAAAGGCCATAGGAAAACTGAAGGAAAGAACAATGCAAATTCACAATTAGAGAGTCTCTGGGGTGTGAGCAGAGAATTATTTGTGCCTCTGCAGATTACTGCAAACCTACTTTTGTTTAGGAGAGGACAAAACTTTATACACTTTCAAGTTCCTGACCAATTTTTTGTCCCATAACTATTCTTTAGAACCCTAAGCCACTGTATCAGCTGCCATGTCTCTCTCACATTAGACAGCCTGGACCTTTTCCATCAGCTGCAAGAAACTTTGAACACATCTGATATAGGCTTTTCTCAGCTGCTGTGAGCCTCTGTGCATAATGACCATCAATTCCTTCCACTGGCCACTGTGCTCTTTGAGGACTCTAGTGAATCTCTTTTGCAACTATGGCAGCCTTTCACAATATGTAATTAAATTAATATTTCTAGCTAGCATAAACTCTGGGACAAACAATAAGTCTCAGTTAGCCCTTCTCCATTTTATCCTCCCTCCCTGCTCTTGTCCCTCCCTTCTGTGTTGCTGTAAGAGAAACTGAAAACTAGCCTGGAAAAAAAAAAAACCATCAGCTAAATCCATTCCTAAACTGGTCCATTTTATACAGTTGTACTGAAGAGAAAGCAGCATGCTGCTGGAACAAGTGGCTAAGAATAGGTCACGCTGCTTTTTCTTTTTGGCAACCATGGCAGTTCATTCCAGCTCAGAATTTTAGCCGAACTACAGCCTCAGGCTGTGATTCCTCAACAGTTTACATCAACCTGAAATGTCACCCTTGGAGTCCCTCTTCCTTGCTCTCTTACAGGAAATAAACTAGCAGGATACTGTCCATATAAGAGAAAACAAGACAAGCAAAAAAACATTTGCTGATTTTATTTGCCTGACCTAGTTCATCACAAGGTGAGATGAGCATCAGTGCCAAGAAAAAGATGAGGGGAAAGGGTTGTATCGCAGTTCCAGGGCCAAGGTGGGCAGCACCACAAAGGCACTAATGTAGCTTGGCTTCAGCAGCAATAGAACTGCTGATTGTAATTTTTTACTAGAAATTTTATACCGTCATTTCACTGAAGACCTGGCCTGCTTTAGATTCTGTCACCAGCAAAACTTCTAGAGACTTCAGGGGCATCACCACAAGGCCCTTTGTGAGGTCTACAATACCTGTTGTAGTTGGACAGTGATGAAATTTGGGTGTACCACTACAAACTGAACACAACTTTGAGAAAAAATAAGAACAAGTTCCATTTTACAAATTGTGGTGGTTCAGTAAAGCTGTGGTGGTTCAGTCCCTGCCTGAAGTGGGAGCTGAGCCACATGACTGCTGCCGCTGCCACCCCCAACCCCGGGAAAAGAGAAAGGCAGGAGTGCGTCAGAATGCCTTTTTGGGTTGAGATAAGGAGAGTTTAGCACAATGACACACAAGAAACAATCGCAGTAACCACAGCAATGACAACAGTGAGAAAAACAATTTACAAAATAAGCAATACCGTGTGGAAAAACAGGTGGACTCAAGCGGACCAGCTACACGTGCGCGAGTCGAACCGCAGAACCAGAACTGGCCCCGGGGCATGATGTCAGTACGGTATGGAATAGCCTGGCTGCTCCAAATTAACCCTGTCCTGGCTGAACCAGGACACAAATGAAAAAGCATTTTCATATCTGAAAAAAAACCTGTACACATAACTACATGAACTGGGTATACAGAGAACAATTCATAAATGGAATATAATTTTCTCTATCAACCAGCAAACAATATATTGGGTGGTCTTTGATGCTGTGACTAAAATAATGTTACCAGAAGAGATATAATTAGGATCGAGGGAAAAATGGCAGTGACTAAAAATCAGAACTATTTCATTTATTATAGAAAAATAGCTGAAAGATAAGTAAACTGTAAATATTCAAAGTATACTTTTAAAAATAAACATATCCTTAGGAACAACCATTGAAGATTTTATACATCTGTCAAGTTAAACTGTTTTTTTGCACCTGAGCTATAAAAGAAATCTGATTCTGTTAATAATTAACTGTGAGGTTTTAACTACTACTTACATTTGGCTAACGTACAGTAAAAAGTAAATGTCTTCCTTGGGCAGTTTTCTAATGACGGTGAGGGAATAATTATTCTGCTTCTGCTGTCATGGTTCAAATCTCAGAGCTCAGGTAAAGATTAAAATAAATTTAGACTACCTTGTAGTTAAAGTTAAAATAATATACCTAGTAATTAAGATAACAAATCACTGCAGAATTACATATAGAATGTGATTCCTTTTGTTTAAGCTTTTAGCACCATGTGGAAAAAAGCTGGCATTTCAGACATCTGTAAAACAATCCAAAGGTGCATCTGTTTTGATATATTTCTTTACATAAAGCATAGCTCCTTAATCTCTAGAAAAAATTTTGGACATAACCAATATGTGATAAAAAGCAAAAGCAAAGTATTTATAATGACAGATTATGTAATAAAAGAGACAAGGGCAGATGATTAGAAGACTTCAGGTGTTTACAAATCCCTGTCTGCATAAGGTGTTACACATTCACTGACCTTACCTGATAAACAGCAGTTCAGAACACTAACCAAGAAAGACTGCTACCAAGTAGGAAGGAAGGAAAAAACAAATAAGAGCCATACTCTATGAAAAACAAGTGCTAATTTCATACCATTGATCTCAAAGTTGTCTGAGAGAACATAAAGGGAAGGCAGACTAAAACCTTGAGAAAAAGAATTTAACTTTAGTTATCTCAACAGCTGAAGTCCAGAGAAACAAAGACATAATGGTAGAAAATTATCACAAACGTCTCAGGTTCCTTCTGGAGTGCAAAAGTTTGACCTTACACTACAAGTCATTCATGCCTATGTTAAAATCAAAACAAAACATTGACATTGAAATAATTACTAGAAAGTGACTGAAAACAGAAGAAAGAATAGAGAAACGTACTAACACTAACTTCAGTCAAAGCAGTACTGATGATTCCCTTAGGTAAATGTAGGCCTGACTGCACACGCACGTTAGCCAAAAGGCTTGGTAAGAATAAAGACTCACTCAACAATGCATAAAGGTCTAATATTGTAAGTGACAGTAAGAAATTATTTTTTTAAATAGTGTTTTTATCCCAAATGCTCAATAGTCAAATCATATCTACTAAATAACTAATCTGAAGAAACATTTGGTTTCTATTTAACAGCTTCCCTCAGCAAAAGTGAAAATAAGCCACTGTTCAAAGCAAAATGTAGGAAATTGTAGAAGAGAGAGATCTAAAGCAGGAAGATGTTCAAAGCTAACAGAAGACCTGTAAGAATAAGGGTCCAAGACTGAAGGTCCATGAAAGGATAACAATATTCAGTATATACACAGTTAAGAATCTCGTTCTAAGAAAATATTCAAAAAAATTTAACTCAAAAACCCCCCACCCCAAACCATTCAGGTTGTGATCTGCCTGTCAGTATTCTGTTTTAGTAAGTAAAAAAATTCCACAGTAGGATTAATATTCTACTGAGTATACTACAGGAGCATATTAGTATCAGAAATAATCACCTGCTATTGTCTGTTTGACTAATAAGTTTGCAGATCAGTCTGCTTTATTTACCTCTCTATATCACTCTTTTCTGCATTCAGATTCATTTGCAATTGTAACCAAACATTAAAACAACTTTCACATGCTGATGATGTCCCTATTACCAAGTTAAAAGAAACTGCATATAATTTCATAATCAAGCATAGACTTTGGTCCAGCATTCCATTTTGGAACTACGTCCATTATGTTACTTCACTTGAAGGAAATTCATCAGTTGGAAAAATCAAACTTTGAGGCCTTTACAAAATTTTAGGTTGAGAAATGGTAATACTATTTCTTTAGGTCAACAGTTTTAAGAGAGGAGAAGTTCCACATCATTATATCACTGCTTTTTTTACCACTTGTATGAATTCTTTTCATTTACAAGACAAAATATTTTTTGTTTTGTTAATACAGTGTGCCTGAATTCAGTAAAGGAATAGTCAATTGTCATTTCAAAAACACATTTTAAAAACAAAATATCATCCCTCTTAAAATAATCACTGTTGTGAAACACAGTATATAATATTAAACACACGTAACAATAAAGGATAACATAATAGCAATTTTACCATAGTTGCAATTAATCTGTGAACTGCTTTATTAATAGATCATTGATAAAAACAAGTAATCAATCCCATAAATTTATTTGTTACTTTCAAAAAAGTCAGCTTTCTACTCCATCTGAAAACTTTGGCCCCATCACCTGCCTCACAATAAGATATACTAATACCAGGGCCGGAAGAGAATCAGTCCTTTTTGTCCCTTCCTTTCCTCCCACTCTCCTTCTAAGCTTTTGTTTCCATACTGGTTATGAACGTCTATTAATGCTTTCCATCAAATACTACTAAGCACCTGCCACCTGAATATCGAGGTTCCTTTATGCATAGAATGTACATGAGAAATCTTGTAAAGAATTATTTAAACATATCCAGAATGTTTGTATCTTCTCAGTGTTTCTTGGGCATTATGTCAACATACTATATTCACCCAGCTCAGCTCATAAGTTGACAGACAGGTCCCATCAGACTACGTTTGCTAAGAAAATCTGCTTTCATCTGTCAAATATGAATACCACACGACATCAATGCTGCTTTGTTCCATCGTTTAATAACTTAAATATTTCAATTGCTGGTTTGTAATCTCACAAAAACTATTTTGTGAGATAAAAATAAATTCAAATAAAATTAGTCTTCAGATATTAGTTTCTTTCTAAAATGCTGCTTATTGCTTTTTAAAACAGAAACTTGCAGACAAACATATTACTCATCTCTTTCATGAAAGTACAGAAGTACAGAAATATGTGGTGGCCCTCATATAGAATTTTATGTTTTATAAGATCCTATTTTATTTCAAAATCCAGCATGAGGTTCTAGCAGAATAGTAGTTTTCATAAAAAGAAGTTATTTCAAACATCTAATAATGTACATACCATTTTACTGATTATAAATGTATCCAATAAATAGTCTTGCATGTATTATTCAAAAGATGCAATATGTTTACCTTCACTGCACAAAGGTCAAATAGAGAAAGTAAAGCATCTTCTTTTTTTTTGTCACTTTATTTTAATAAGCTCATTAGTATTTAGCTAGAGTGCTGAAAAAAATATGTACATTTCCCCTGAAGCTGTTTGACATGTTACTATCTTGCTTTAACCCATTTTTCTTAACTTCAGTTCCTTCCTTAAGTTAGAAGGAGAAAAAACTGTGACTTGAATGTTATGGAATTTTCTACCAAACTCAAGCAAACTGCATTTGCTCTAGCACTTATTCCATTTTTGCCGTATCTGACACACATCTGGATTACAAGCAAAAAAACCATCTAAATAGACTCCTGATGAGGTGACAGTCAGACTTAAGTTCTGCCAAGCAATCATTAAACTGACCCAAATGACAGGTTTTCACAAATACATCAGCCTTTGATTTTAAAACATGTCACTGAGAGCAAAACGGACAGAACATTTTAGCTAAGAGCAATTAGTGACAGCGGTAAGAGAATACTCAAGAAGTCCCTTAATAGTACCTTCAGAGATCTCCAAATTCAGCAAAATCTTTGCTACCCTAGTAAACCTGTATCAATTATTCATTTTTAGTTTAGGCAAGAGATGTTTTGAACTCAACAGATATATTTGTTCTTGTTTTTCTTTACAGAGTCACAAAAGAGTATTGTTCCATCTTTCATTTAGAGGAAACACGATATTTCAAAGACATTGGGAAGAGATTATAAGATCTTCTTACAAGTTGGGGGGGTTTTGTTTGGTTTTTTTTTTTTAATAAGTTTTTCATTGGGTACGGTACTTATCTCAGATGTGGGAGATTTGATTCTAATTCTCTCCTCAGCAAGGGAGATGGGGATGGGGTCCATGTCACTCACATCCCCAGACCTGTATAGGGATATATGGAATTCCGGGGGATAAAATGTTCTCAGTTAATTTATACTGACTCTGTCCTGTTTTCAAACAAAGGCAAACGAAGGAGTCTCACTCATTGAGGGAGTATATAAGGACTGGATCTCTTATTTGTTGCTTTCATTATGTATATGTCTATACAAAGTTACATTGCCTCAAGCAGTGGAACACGGGGAGATTGAGTTGTTTACAAATTTTTCGGAACGCAATTCTGGGCAGAAATGAGGAGAATCTGAGACCTCATTCACAGCATATATTTAAATGTTCCCTTCTTTCATAAAAAGCATGCTGACATGCCTTCATTTTTTGTTGCAGTTGTACAAATTCCTATGGACTACTTGCACACCAAGTTATCTCTAACTGGTGTCTTCCTGGGAGGTGAGCTGAAATTCCCCAGTAGAGAATGGAGCCTCCAAGTTCCACATTTTAGTTGAATGATGTGGTACCATCTATGTAGCCTAAGCTGCCAAAACAAAAAGGGTAAACATTACCCAAAATTACATAACAAGTCAAACTAAGCTGACTGAGTAGTTTTGATGTCACCAGAAATAGCTTTTTAGAAATTTTCAGCAGATCTGAAATATTCTTGCCCAGTTCTATATTCAGCAGAGCTATATTCTCAAGCCTGCATTTACTTCTTAGTATCTTGATCATCAATAATTACATGAAGAAGTGATAGTTTTACATGCTATATCACATAGCCAAGTACAAGCTTTTATGCAGTTTATGCATAAATCCTTCTAATCTAGCTGATAAAATTAAAGCCTTGTTTAATCACCCTTTATCTTTGTTCCAGCTGTTGTGCAATATCATGCTGATTATTTTAAAATAGTGTTTAATGAGTTATCCTCTGAGCTCTATTTCAAACTTTTCAGTGTAGCTAATATACTGTGTCAAGTGTTTAGCAGCAGCTGTAGGTAACCTGCTCTGCTTCTCTATCTACTTTATGTCTTGGGTTGGAAAGCTGAATAAAAACGTGTCCTTTTCTTCAGATTTTTATTTAGAAACTCATTCACTAATACTGGCAAAATACAGAGTGGATTTAAATTTCTTTATATGTCAGTCTGCAACCTCCAGATCTAGTCCCTGCCTCTTGCTGTTTATGGCTCTTGCTTGGCAGTAGCAGGCTGAAGCTGACACAACTTCCAGTTTCCAGTGTGGCACATCCTCAGGACCTCATGTTGGAAGCAGTGTTTTATATGAGCAGAGTCCTTTGGCCTGTGTGGTGTAATTATGACTGAGACCCTGAGTGGGACATACCCCAATATTAACTGCAATTGGTTGTCCACCATTAAAAAATCCCTTCCCCCTGGCAGCTTCAACAAAGAAGAAAAGAACCAGTTGAGTATAAAGTTTAAAATAGTCCCTGGTATCCACAGTTGTCATTTGAGGAGAAGATTAAGACAATGAGAACATTGTTAAACACGTCACAGTTTGAAGTCATGGAAGGATGAAAATTAGAACTGGTTTCCAAAGCATCAGCTTTTGACGAACAATATATTAATTGGAAAAATAATATATTACATTGTAGTTAATCTTTTAAGTGCTTTACATTTACTTGCATGGCAAGCTGATATAATTTACTCTAAGAGTTCAATGATACTAGGTTATATACAGAAAAAAAGTCTAAGTATACGCAGGTCATTTTACACAAAATAGTTTATCTACTGAAAGAAAGACACTATTCAGACCTTGTATAAAACAACATATGAGAGTATGGTGGAGTGGGGGAAAATCACCAAATTAAACAACTCATACCTAAAAACAATTTCTGATTTGAATTGCCATTGACAATTGTCTTCCATATTGCAGGGTAATCAGGGGGGGAATTATGAGGGATTAATTTGGAGAGATAAAAATCTTAGTATTTTCTTTTAAGCAGTTTTCATCTCAGATATTCTTATTTCCATGTGACCTTTAAAGTAATAAAGGAATCATTGTCAGAAACAGACACCAATAGTGACTGTACTAGAAAACCTTGTTCAAAAGGATTCAAGTTCACTAAGTTAATTGAAATCAATACAAATGCAATTTTCAACCAGAAATGAGCCCTACATGGAGAATTATGAAATCAAGTAAAATTTGTCCCTTGTCTTGAGGAACTACTGCTAATTGGGATCAAAATTTAACTTACTGCCCTACAAGCAACTTTTCTATAAACTCTGTATTAAAATACATAATAAAACACTAACAGAGTTTTAAAACCAGCAGCATCAATGGAATAAATAGGGTCATTAGTTAATGTATGGACAAGCTCATGTCATTTAAACTTTGACTTTATCACCTATAAGTGATACATATACTGTAAATACAGAAACACGCTCTTCATTATTTTTGCTTCTATACTATATATAAAAAGCACTGTACTACAGTAACTATGCATTGACTGCATTATCACTTGATAATTTTGCACTTTTAATGAGACTGTGCTCATTAATGTTGCTTATGGAATTTTTTCAGTGAAGAGTATATTGCAATTCAGTATAGCAGACCGCATTTTTCCAAGGATTTCCCAATTAAAACATGACACTAGTTTTTTATTAATGCATTCAAAAGAGAGCTCAGTGAAACAACAACAAACTGCTATACTGCTTTTAATTTTAAATAAGCATTCTACAGCAAATATAAAATGCATTTCATACTGTTAGAAAAACTTGGTTCAGAGACTTAACAAAGACTTTCCTGCATGACCACTCTTATGTTTGAATGGTAATCTTACACAGCTAGTGTTTTCTTAATGTCCTGGGGAGCCCGATCATTGTAAATTACCTGTGACATCTCATTAATCCTCTTTTTCCTCACAAACGCATAATTAATGGTAACATTGACAATAATACACAAATTAGCTAAGTGACGCTTTATGGTGTTGGTTTTGATTAACGTCAGGAACCCAAAAATGACATTAATGTAATGCAGATCCCAAAAGGCAACCCGCACTTTGACCTCAGACATACATTTTGTTTGCACCATCACAAAGATTAATCCTTCCCTGGATGAAGACAAGACAAAACTCTGGCCACTGGCATTGCGTGCTGGGCTGTCGCTGAAAAACAAACTGCCTCAATTGCATTTGTTTAAGAAGGAAATCTTAATGCATAGAAAACAACGGCTTAGTGTCATTTCCTATTGTCTTGTTAGGACAAAGATAAATGAGCTACTGTCATGATTTAGATCAACTCCTTCTCTGCTAACTTCTATTATTTGCTTATTTATGGACTAGTCTTTAATTAAAAGCATACCTAGATTCAGAACGGCACAATAAATTTATTAAAACTGCTTTCTCACTTAATACATTTTATTTAGGGGATCAACCTGTGTCTAAACTATCCACACGTTGTGGAAGACACAATACCAATGATATAGGTACAAACAGGTAGTGTGAGAATACTAAAATGAAACAGTATCTTTAGCTTAGCTTGAACTAACAGGGTAAAAGATACAATTTATCCCAAAAAAGGAAAAAGGACCAATTGTTTTCAGAATATATATTTATATACACATGCATATATGTATAATTGACAGTATCTGTCTCAAAACAGTTCAAACCTCCATTCCCCAATTCGAGAGCACTGCTTGCAGCTACATCACAACCTTAGAAACTAAGGTTAATTATGATCATATACTCATAGACTCTGTTTATTAATTTCATAAATTTAACTCATGTTACAGAATGCACCAAACCACAAAGAAAGCCATAATTATTTTGTAAGGTATAGCAGCCTAGTTTTCTTCTGTTAAAGGAAATTCTCTCATCACTTCTCATTAAACTTTTTGCTTATCTGTAGCTTTGAAAAAGCTTATCTGTAAAAAGCAATGAGTGATTTAGTGAGAGATAATGTTATAACATGCATTAGATTTTTTTAGTCAAAAAACCATAAGCAGACTTTCCTAAAAAGTGTGGAACATTCTTTATATTTCCTATTGCAATAAAATACAAAACTATCTTCAATTAATAAGATAATTTTTCTTTAATATCTTTACTTTTGTATTGGTTCATTAATATAGAGATGAATACATGTGGGTCTATGACAGAAAGGAGGAAGGAAAAATTATTCAATACTATAAATCACAAAAAGATCTCAACACAACAAATACAAACAGAAATTAGTAGTTCAAAACTGAATAATAAAAGATGTACCAGGTAGATAAAACCTTTTCAACATTTTTAATGTTTCTGTTGTAATAATATGTATACAATATAAATAACATCTAGATTGTCAAGCCTTTAGCTTTCAAATGTCTTATCAGCTGATCCTAACTCTGCTGAATTTAAAGCTGCAATGGATACTTGAAATAATTTCTGTAGTCTGTCTACATTATTTTTAAGTTTAGTTTCTCATTAGTGTACATTTTAATGCATTTTATGCAAAACATACTGAACTTTTTTTAACTCACAAGTACATTTTAAAGCACTGTGGAATTTAAGGGGCAAAAGGGAATCCCACAGAGGCCATATATTTACTCTAACTAACCAAGACATAAATCCAGATTACTGCAATAAATTATTTTTATTATTTGAAGAGAGTAAGTACAGTATCACATTTGAAAGACATTTGAGTTTAACTCATATCTTAAAATTGACAAAGATAAACAATCACAGCTATACCAACTGAAATGCACTAATGTATACAGGATATAAAAGCTAGACTCAGGAGCAGAGACAAATCTGTTCTTTATATCATCATTGTGGCATAAGGTCATTCAAAATGTAATTGTACTTCTTTGTAAAACGTAAAAAATTGTCTGGTTGGAGCTGCAAATTTTAAATGGCTTTGTCTGTGCAGTAATCCTTTATCAGCTTGTATGAACCTAGTAATTCTTTGTTTCATACACAATTTTCTGGCAGACTACAGTAACCATTTGCTACTTTTACTTTGCTGACTTAATATTCAGCCAGATACAACAAAAACCTCCTAAATACATGTCTGGGGAGAAACCAGCCCACTTTTAACCCTTCCAAGTTATCTCAGCTTCCTCTTCACCATATATATGATTAATATTACCCTATTAGCCTGACCGTGTCATTTTATTCTTTCAATTCCACGCCAGCCTTGTAGAAAGCAATCTGTCAGGAGATACATTTATAGAAATGATTTGTTTCAATGTTTAAGTGCCACACATTGACTTTTAATACTTAAAAATGGTTACAGCAAACTGATTTTTAAAAGCCTATAGAATTGTGGGCACATGTGTGCATATGAAAATAAGTTAGTCTGTAAGGGGACATAATTTTCTCACAATTCACCTAACACTAGTACACTAGCAGTTTCAAGAAAGCTTATTGTAAAACATGATCTTACCAGAGTTTTCTATCTAAAACTCTTCTTTGTTGTCATACCTTGAAATTTAAAATCTATTTGAATTCTACAGCTGAGTGATATCTACGGTTAAGGCATTTCCTTATTCTACAGTTTTACACTAACCTGATTAATATGACAGGTCCAGAAGGCAAAAAATAGCAGTGTCGGTTAAGGTTTCCTTTATAGTTTAACATCATCAAAATATTTCCGTAAGTATGAGACGACACATAAATCAGTTAAATACGGATTCAGTTTTAGCTCCTCAATATTCTGCAGTTCATATAAATATTGGCAAAAAATAAATACAAAAGCTGTGTGCTATTAAACACACACATAGACACACTGAGACATCGTGTCAGCATCTTATATAACCTTTTATATATAGCTAATCACAGAACAATGTCTTTCATAAAACACATTCTACATTGCAAGAACTTAATACTTATTGTACTGCAATAAAAAAAATATTTCTTACAGTGATGGAATAAAATATTTCTCATTTTAGGCAGGTCAGCATTTACCTGTTGCTCTGCGAAATACTGCAGTGACAAAATGTTAGTTGCTTTACCTAGTTGTGAGTCGAGCAATTATTTATATAAACATTCTTTACACATTGATCTGCAGGTGTTTCAATTTGTTTTTAAAATAGTAATAAAAAAAATTAACAACAAATCCAAGCCACATGATGTGCACATGTACATTTGGGTTTTTTCCCCATTTTGCGGGGGGAGAGGTAACAACCCTATTGAGACTGTACTTTATGAAGGACTTTAATGAGATTTCTGACTATATTTTTTTACCAAGAATGTCAAATAAGCTTCAAAAGCAAATGTAAACTGTAACGCAAGTGACACATACTAAAAATAACTCTATAAATCTGTTCATTTTGTTTAGATAGTCTCCTGAGCTGTAAAAGTGAGACTGCTTAGCTTTATTAGATGTTTAGGAGAAAACTAATTTTGGGGAAGTAGGCCACTGATAGTGTTATACTGTTCCAGTGATTTAGAGCGAAGCCATCTATTTTCTAATCTTCTGTAGTATCTCAGTAATAATTAGGCAAACTCATACAAAGCCTTTTGCAGGAAATCATTTGGACAGCCATAAACGTATAGGCTTCTAATAAAAAGGATACAGACAATTTTATCTTTTAAACTAAGGTTACAAATAAGGTACATTTGCTAAAACAAAGCTACACAACATTTCAAAGAAAAATTTCCATTGTATTTTAGCCTGTGAAAGCTGTTTCAATGTTTCCCACCACACAGCAGCTATCTTAATACAAATCTGCTTACTGAGGGATTATTTTAAAAAATGTAAAGAACAAAAAAATTGTGAGAAAGCAAGCTGTAGTTCTGCATTTCAATTTAAGATATTACACTTTGAAAATAAGAAAAATGCAATTTTGAAAGACGTACCATATCATATGAAAAAGTGAAAATAAAGGGGAAGAGACCTTAAGCCTTCTTGTATAATGAGTGCTTTAAAATCTCTTCTTTCCACATCTGAAAAATGATATTAAGCAAAATGATAACATTGGTTGCATTTTTGTGTGTTTCTGCCCAGAGCGACAGCACTCTAGGGCTTTGTTTTGGGATATCTTAATCAAACCTAAGGATGGATAAGCAGATCTACACAGAATTGCAACATGACTACTGAAGACAGGCGAGGCTCAAAAGGTAGCACCAATCCTTCCAGTCTTTTTAAGAATATAAATTCTAAAAAATTGTCATACCATGAGCTTTCTTATTTTCATACCAAGGCATACAGCATATAATGAACCATTTTAAGAAAATATGATGGCTGAAGGGTTTCTGCCTTCGCTCTAGTTCAAGATAAAAGTGTAAAACAGCAGTTTTAGTGTGATAGTTATTATAACCATAATATTCCAGTAGACAGCACCAAGAAGTCATTAATGCAATATATATCTCTTTGATTCCTAAAATGCTGAGTTAATGGGCCAAATTTCACTATAGCTTTTACTTGCAGTGCTGTCATTTTTTATAGCTATCAACTAAAAATAGTATGGTAGATACTAAACAGGCATTTCTTGTACTGACCTCTATTTTGTTAATCTTAGAGAAACTGTAAGAAAAAAAACCAGCTTAAAGGCATTCTCATTCTTTTAATTCTGAACATATATGTATGTCTGTGCATCTACAGTTTTGGGGGAAAAAATAAAGTAGGTTTTTGCACCTCCATTCAAAATTTCATTGGTTACACTAATGAATTCTCAATTATCTCACTTGAATTTTCAAATCTGGGGAAGAACTTGACTTCTTTGTTAAATGTGACTCATCAGTATAAAATTACATGTAACAATCTGTACTACCCAGTCTTTTTAAAAAATTATACATATATAAACTCAGATAGAGAAATATTCTAGTATTTAGTGTAACATGAAATCTATGATCAGCACTGGAGAACTAATCACTGAAGCCCATGGCAGCAGGAACTGTAGTAGTCTCCTTCTGGTTGCATACAAAATGAAAAAAAAAAAAAATAAATAAACCAGCATATCCAAATCAAAAACTAGATGAAATTGAGAAAATGTGTTTGACTCTTGCTGCATGTGAAGAAAGTAGACATACGCATAGTCACCCACAAGAAAGAAAAGGCAACGATGCATTTAAGAAAGCAAAAGCTATCAAATGTGTGTATCTATACAGAACACATGGGAAACTGAAGTCCATTTTCAATAGCTATCAGTTGAGATAGCTACTAATACAGTACTTCTCTGTAATATATCAATATTCAATGTAAAAGTGACACTGTGGGGTATAGTAAATTTGCTAACAATCTAATGGAAACGCAGTGTGAGTTTAAAGAGAAGAAAATAAAAGGAATAGCTGGAATGCATGCTCTAAGACTACTGACAATAATTCTCTAACCTGTCACAAATTACATTTTAGCTACTGTAGGGTATGTATAGGCTCGTCACAACTAATAAAATCTTTCTTTCATCAGGTTTGTGTTAACATTCTGCAAATCTGAAATGTTTACTGTAATGAAGTAATGCATTATATAGATAGCATATGGTTACTGGCTTTGTTTATATCATTTTAAAATATCTGAAAGGACTGCTTGGACTAAAGAGCAATGTTATTGCTTCCACAGTCAGTTGATGGGTTGTTTAATAGTATTTAAAATGTTTGTTAATGATAGTCTCAGGGAAACAGAAAAGCACAGAAGCAATGCAGAATGGCAATATCACAATAGTTACAAAGATTAAAATGCCACTAGGGGACAGTAGAAAGTCACAAAATGAGGTTCTGTTGAAGAAACCAGAACAAAAGGCCTTTCTTTGTCAAAAAAAGAAATCACAAATATGCATTTTTAAATAAAAATCATTTCACATGTGAGGGTTTTAAAATTCTGCATTACATAGCAAGGTGGAAACTGGGAGACACTTGCATGAGTCTATTTTTAGGTCTTTTATATTTATATCCATGTATTTTAAAATATACATCACTTTCCCTTTAATAAGAATAAATTCAAGTGTGAAATATTTTATTTACAGCACTTTTACAGTACTGTGAAGTTCTTAAAATCCAAAAGGTATTCACTGTTACACATTAATGCAAACACACAAACTGACCTTTATAATACTAGTGGTTTACCTGGCAATAAAATGATTACATAATGTATGATATCGTGATATTTATTAAGCAATACAAATAAATGTCTAGAATTTAAGGACTAATTTACTTTAGAAAATTGTTAGGAAAGATCTGCTTTGTTATGGCCTGCTATCAGTGTATAGGCATGCTCCTTTTTGATGACATCAAAGGCAGTAGTCACTCACGAGCAGAGCAATGCTCTTCAAAAGCTCATAGTAGATTCCAGTATTCATATACTGAATCCTTGCAAAACAGAGTGAAGTACAGCACTACTTTATCTGGAATAGCATATCAAAATCCTATAGCTAGTAATTATACATTCCTTTTCTTCATTTAGAAGATCAGCCATGGATTCCAAACAATGTCTCACACACTAGAAAGTTTGGTTCAGATATTTGTTGCTGCAGAACTTTCCCAGCTTAGATAGAAATATTCAAAGCTAATAAAATCAGAGGATTCTGCCAGGTCCACAGGTCCTTCAGCTCACAGCAGTGTAGGAAGTAAATGTGTATTTCAGAACGACTTCAAAATTTTTCATTTCCAAAGCAATGCATTTCAGGCTAGAAATTATCTAGCTATCGTGAGCATCTAATCCTCAGCCACATATTTCACAATACGTAGGAGATTGTCGGATAGCTATGTAGCATATCATAACTCATTTTTTGTTTCTTTCACAAATAAAAACACACAAAGAGGTTGCAATTGCTGAAAGATTATGCCCAATCCAGGGTGCTAAAATGCAGGTTCAAAACAGCAATGCAACTCTGTCTCCTCACAGCCTTATAATTGCAGTCATCTCATAGCAGTGTCATGAGCTTGAGTACATAACAGACCTTGGACAATGATATAATTAAGTATTTGAGTGAAAACAGTAAATCTAAGAAGTGCTGTTCTGTAATAAGGTATGGGACTGTTTTCAAATGAAAAACTTAACTGACATACCTTTATGTATGTGCAAGAGAGAGCAGGGAAGTCTAATGAAGTAGTGTACGTGGAACAAATACATAGAAAAGGGAGCGAAACAACCTGCTCTTGAAAATACAACTCTTGTCCCCTAACACAAAAGGAAAAACAAGACAGAGAAGGCTGGGGAGGTGGTGAGAGCAGGGGGGTGGCCTGAGTTGGAGAGTGGAGCGGGAAATGGCAGAGGGGAT
Source organism: Coracias cyanogaster (assembly GCA_033124195.1). Taxonomy (NCBI): domain Eukaryota; kingdom Metazoa; phylum Chordata; class Aves; order Coraciiformes; family Coraciidae; genus Coracias; species Coracias cyanogaster. The sequence continues at coordinate 31,154 of JAVSBS010009729.1, forward strand.
GAAGAAGTAGAAGAAAGAAAGAAAAGAGAGGGGAAGACAGAGAAGGCAGAAGGAAGAGAGGGAGAGAGAGATGATCCTAGAGGTCTTTTCCAACCTAAATAATTCTATGATTCTATGAAAGAAAAAAGAGAATAATATAAATTATTTCTAAATGTCTATAATAATTTTTATCAGGAAGCATATGCACAGAGAAGACAAAAATTTCAACATATGCTAAAATTCACACACCAACAGCATAAGCAACGGAGAGTTTAGAACTACAAGTCCAACTTTCAGACAGTACTGTACTTTTTAATTGGCGTTGCATTTCAGTAATTGGTCTAATGAAGCGTCCCTCAAGGTAAGTACATATATCACATGGCTGAAAAACATGATCCTACCTTAAGCTGTGATACTTCAAGAACAGTAATCTTTCATATGAGATGGGAGGTTTTTGTTTTGAAAATTTGAAAAAACATTTTTAACTACCTGGATGGCAGATGTTTTAAAATCAGGCAAGGATGCATTTACTTCTATGAATGCAACAGAGGGTATTACCATTTCAGTCATTATTATGTCCTTGGAAAACAGCTAAGATGTTTACTCTCAGGAAAAAAAAAAAAAATGTATTTGGAGGTCAAAAGGACTTCTAGGCAAAACACTTCAGCCAACAGTGGACTTCTTCAAGCACTTCCTCAAACCATCTGAACTGTGGTAGTATACAAACATACTCTTAAATGTCTTGCTGAACAGCATAGATTTATGATGCATTTTACATTTGTAATTAAGCTCACTGAAGTGTTTCACTAAATTAAAACTCAAATCCTAGAAGGTAAAATGTGCTCAGAAGCAAGTGATGCCACTGGAATCAGTGACTAAATAGATAAAACACAAGAAATAGAAAAAAGCCTGAAAACCCAAGTCACTCAACAGCAAATGACCCTGAATTTCTCATAGTTTTGTGTTGAAGTTCTTAGAAGTTCACAGAAGGTTCAAAGTACCAGTGTCTTCTAAGAACTAGTATTTGGTGAAAGAGTGAAATCACTAAGTCAGGGTTAGTAACTATTTTCATACTTGGTTTATTTTTTAAAAATCAGATTCACAGACAGGCTGATGCTTGGATCATTCTATAGGTATCTTTGTCTCTGTGCATTTTCAACGTTTTTTTTCCACTATATTGGACTTCATTTCTTGTGATTTGTACTCACTTTCCCTTTAGCTGCCCACAGTGACTTTTTCAAATGCTGTACCCAGAAAGAGTACTTCTTCCAACTCTCTCTCACACTAGACTTTATTTTGTTGCAATACTTCCTTCCTGCTATTCTCAAAACTCATCCTCACACTGTTGCATCCATTCCCTACTTTCCTACCTCAAGATTCTCAGTGAACTAATTGCTGTTTTTACTTTCAATGTCACATGGCTCTCTCCTGTAATTTCTTTCATTGCTCTTGATCTCTTGATTTTCTGTACTTGCATAATCACAGAAAACCACATAATTATGTAACGACTTGTGATTTAGTATTCCCCTACAGGTCAATTCCAGGTTTTCCTAAATCAAGATCCATATTTGTAACAATTTAGAATCTGGTGCTTTGATGTGTTCAACTGTAAGCTAATTCTCTCAGAAGGATTATTCCTTTACACATTCATTTAACTGTAGGCTGTAGTTGCTTTTAACTGAGCTCTGAAATGTTGATCTAGTTTGTGGAAAGATACAGGTCTATCCCTGTAAGACGCACTTTGAGTAAGATTCTGTTGTCTTTGTATATGAAGAAAACAAATGGATTTACGCACAATTATCAGAAAGACATGGCTTGCAAAGATATTTTGAAGATTGTGGCAATATCAGGTGTTAAATAGAAACTAATCTTCACTATCCTGTAACGACTTAAGGAACTTAGGATACTCCTTTTCTTTTTTTTAAATCTGTTAGTGTTTTCTTTCCTGGAAAATATCTTTTTGAAAGAATAACTTGTTTCTCTGTACTAAATAAAGTAACCTTGAAAAAATAGTGTAAACATCCTACAACTTAAATATACTGATCTCCCATTTAATTCTAGGTACGTGGAAAACAATGGATAATTCTGATACAGCACCTGATTGGTATTTCCAGGGTGTGAAAACCTCCACCATGAGATTAGGCTGATATTGCATATTCAAACACATACAATGATATATTTGTCATTGCTATTGACCTTTATCTCTCCAGTTTCCTGACAACCTTCTACAGTTATTGACATTACAAATACCAGCGACAACGTGCAGGGCAAAGTATAACCTTTCATTTACCTTCATGTCCCTCAAATGACTCACGTAGGTAGTTTCAACAAAAGCTGCAAACAATGATACTGTTGATTTTTTTTTCTTAACTTGCTAAAATGTTTTCCATTTTCCTCTTGTTCTCTGAAAATCATGCCAATAACTCACTACAAAGGAAACGATTTCAAATGAATACAGGTAATTAGAAGTGTCAAGAAATCAGCAGAGAGTAGGGTGTCTGCCATCATTTCTGTGGAAAGAGTGCCAGATTCCCTTTCAAAAAGGTCTTTGTCATTTTTTAATAGAAGGTAATTAATGTAGACTACAGTAAAGTGTACAGGATCCCAGTCACTTGTCTTTCTTTCCTTAGAAATGGGACCATAAAGATGTTTTGATTTCTAGAAAGAATCTTCTGAGGTTATTTAAAAATGACTTTTAACTACAAGCATAGTCTTTTTAGGCCTTTCATTATTACAAAAACAAGAAAAGCTTGGAAGTTTGGAAAGGGCATTTTTATAAGGGTGAAAAGAAAAAAGTTTTATTTTTAGAAGTCCATAGCTAAGTAGTTTGTTTTGAAAGCGACAGGACAATTTCACATAACTGAGAGCATCAACTGAAGAGAACACTAAAACCAGATCTGGACACAGAAACCTACCCACTAGTAGCTCAACATTCACCTATCTGAATACAGAAAGGTGAAACGGCAATGCTTTCATAATGAAAATTACAGATATTCAGTTTGCAAAATGGTACATGCTAGTAGTAACAAAAATAATTCTTTTGCTATTTTGATAACTGTAGCTCTGACAGACAAATCCAAATCATCTTACAGTTGTACAAAATTTAAGATTTCCAAGAAAAGTGTTCACGTCATGGAAAACTATTTATTCTGCAATTTAGAAAACATGGGGTTTATGTTTTTTAAAAAATGTGTACAGTAATCCAGAAAGTTGAATCACTAGTGCACTGAAATGAGTAACTTTCATTCATGAGGAGTTAGTGCCTCATGATGAAACAAAACAACCAACTCTAACCAACTGGGCAAACCCAGTATGCAGTATGAATAACTACAGGTGTTCTTCGCAGTCATAAAATTATCCAGAACTAATTATAATTACAGTATTTCCCCTGTTTCCCTTCATGTGCGCTATAATACGTCTGCCCTCCCTGATCCTTCATGAAACAGAGAAATAACCACTGAATTAAGAGATGAAGATGTTTCCTCCCTTTTCTGTTTCCTTATGGTGGACAGCTAGAGGGCCTCAACATTATGTTTGTATTGATGTAATGAGGTATACCAATACAGAAATTTTATTTCAAACAAGGGACCAAATGTAGTGAATATGGGTAAGCATTGTGAAACACAGGCATGAAAACTTTTTTGATAACAGAAAAAAGCCCTCGAAAATATGGAAGACTGATAACAAAGCACAGTGTAGGTAAGAAAGAATATCACAAATTTTAACTTTGCATTTCCATCTGTATGTTCAGTAATGAAAGAAATTTATAACATTTACCAACACTATTTATTTGTGTTACAATGAGGTCATCAGTTTGGATTTTAAGGCAACATAGGCATTTAAAAGGAAGAAGCTGACAGCCTTCTGATTTATGTAAATCAAGCCTAACACATTTCATAGTCTGCATGTCACTGCCAACAGAAATTAAAAAGTAGTAACAAACATAAACAGCTCTCTGCTTTGTGGTTCAGAAAATAGTTGATAGATCTTAGGGCAGAAATTCCCAAAGTCTCCAGTTCATGTCTTTTCTTCTGGATCTGCAAGCTGACGTTTCCTACTGAACATGTAGGCTCACAGCTACAGGCACTCTCTCATTGGGGACTGCTTTTGCTGTATGCTAAAATCAATGCAAAGGCTTTCACAAATTCCAATGGGCATTCTATTATTTTCTACAG
>JAVSBS010009729.1:39733-54420 GCA_033124195.1 Coracias cyanogaster
AATAACAACAGTGCTTTTTTCCACAAGAGAAAAGAATAGCATGTAATTGCTGAGCCAAAGCGAAGAGGTAAATTCATATTGTTTCAATAGCATGGACCCTGGTAGAAGCCTTCTTCAATATTACTTAATATTTGGATTAACACACTGCTCTGTTTTGAATTATCCCCCTCAAAAGATATTTTGGCTAAGATACAATGCCAAGAATGTTTTGTAGCATGGTGAGACAGCTGTAGAGTTGACACAAAAATAACGACATTGAGTTCAAGCTCTTTCACTTCAGGACTTTTCAGTGTGAGCAGAGCTCTCTACAGAAACTAGTCGTCTGTGCATATCTTCAAAGCTTGCATTATTGCAAGATAAAATCCTATTTACAAGTATGAAGACTAAAGTGTAGCAGATCTTGTTGACACTAAAGATTATCATAACTATGTATCATACAAGCAGAAAAAAATTACAGACTGCGCTCCTATATAAAAAGGAACCCATTCTCTACTTCATTGCAACCTCTCTATAGCAGTATACTTCTCTGGGTAGAGTGAGGTTATACTGGACTAAAATCTACAGACTGAAGACTCAGAACTACACATCTACTTGCACTTCTAAAGTGAAAAGGTTACTGAGGAAAGCTAGTTTAAACACTCAGGACTTCTTAATTTAATCTTAAGGAAACAACACCAAGAATGTGTTGAAGTTAACTCTTCGGGAGTATGGAAGCACTAAAACTGAAGTTAGCCAGGTGACATTAAGTACACAACGGTGTATTTCATAGAATCATAGAATCACTTAGGTTGGAAAAGACCTTCAAGATCATTGAGTCTAACCATAAACCTAACACTGCCAAGTCCCAGTAATCCATGCCCCTAAGCTCTGTATCTACAGGACTTTTAAGCACCTCCAGGGATGGGTGACTCCACCACTTCCCTGGGCAGCCTGTTCCAATGCCTGACAACCTCCTCAGAGAAGAAATTTTTGCTAATATCCAACTTGAATCTCCCCTGGCACAACTTAAAGCCATTTCCTCTTGTCCTATTGCTTCTTAGTTCGGAGAAGAGATTGACCCCCACCTTGCTACAATCTCATTTCAGATAGCTGTAAAGTGATATGGTCTTCCCTAAGCCCCCTTTTCTCCAGACTAAATAACGCCAGTTGCCTGAGCCACTCCTCATAAGACTTGTGCTCTAGACTCTTCATCGGCATTGTTGCTCTTCTTTGGACACACTCCAGCACCTCAATGTATTTCTAGCGAAACACCCAAAACTGAACAGAGTTACTTGAGGTGCAGCCTCACCAGTGCTGAGTACAGGGGGATGATCACTTCTCTAGTTCTGCTAGACATGCTGTTTTTGATACAAGTCAGGATGCTGGTGGCCTTCTTGGCCACCTGGGCACACGCTGGCTCATATTCAGTTGGCTGTTGACCAGCACCCCCAGATCCTTTTCTCCCAGGCAGCTCTCCAGCCACATTTCCCCAAGCCTGTAGCGTTGCACGGGGTTGTTGTGACCAAGTGCAGGACCTGGCACTTGGCCTTGTTTAATTTCATACCACTGGCCTCAGCCAATCAATCCAGCCTGTCCAGATCTCTCTGTAGAGTCTCCCTACCCTCAAGCAGATCAACATTCCTGCCCAACTTGGTGTAATCTTCAAATTTACTGAGGGCCCACTCAATCCCCTCATCCAGGTCACTGATAAAGATATTAAACAGAACTGGCCCCAATACTAAGCCCTGGGGAACATCACTCATGACTGGCTGATAACCAGATTTAACTCCATTCACCATCACTCTTCAGGCCCAGCCATTCCGCCAGTTTCCATTTACTTTATTCTACTGCCTTAACATGCTTTTTTCCTTTATTAAAATCCACAGTAGAACACATGTTGTATTTTAAGCATCTTAAATTTTCCCAAATGGCTACAAGCAAATTGTTTTTAATGCAGTCATAACCCTCTTCTTCATTACTAATAGAGGGCTAATACCTTTTTCCTCATAGGTAGAATTATTAATACATTTAATCCAGATTCAGTAACTTTTGTGTCGCTTACTCACGGTTCACGAGGCAAGGCAGATAGTGACAAATCAGCTTCAGATTTAGGTGGCCCTACCTGAATGCCTGAAAATTTTCATTGTCAGTGTTTGTTGTTACATTTGCAGTATAAAGCTTTGTGTAAAAATTGTGCTGTTTTCACATTTCAGTGGAATACACCTGTTTGCCTCCCACCATTACGACAATGCTTCCATCAGCATTTCGTATTTCTGCATGGTAAGCAGACAAACATGGTTATTCATCAGTGCTTATTCTGTACTGTAGTAAACTATTCATTATTTTACAGGATGATTAACTTATGGTATGAAAAGTATGATTACCATAGTTTTGTTTGCAGGGATACAAATACAAGAATTTTATCATTAGCAACCCATTTAAGAGGGCTCATGGTTGCCTGTGCAATCTGTATTATAAATGCCTCCTTTTTATTATTTAACTATGCAATTTTAAAATGGATGAAAAATCTGTAATGAAACATGTATTTTTAGAAATATAAGAGACATTGCTAACAGGAGGTACACTACAGGTAACAACTTGGCTAAACAGCCTAAGAACGCCCTATCTCATTCTTCCTCAGACTCAGTTGAGTGCAATCTTCTGAAAGTGCCATCTTGAAAAATCAGAATTAAAAGACCCACTGATAGTGCTGAAGCAGGAATCCCTTCCTGTTTATCTATCAAGATAAAGGGTTTCTGAAGATCTCCAGTTTACTTACCATTCTATTTTGCCACACAACTAAGTTAGAGATGTTGCTTACGGATACCTGATTGTGTTGTTAAGTTGTTGAGTAACAACACAACCAGGTATGCATAAGCAACACCTCTAACAGAATAATGACTTTCAGAGATATCACAGGAATAAGATCAGCATATTCTTGGCACAGTTTTTAGTTAAAATAGTGAATAATGTACAACTAAATATGCTTATGTCGAGGTTTTGGTGTCAGGAAAGGAGTCAAGATCCATTTTGGACAATGGTCCCTTTTCTCGTAAGTGGGACCATAACCTATGTATAGAGCTTAGCTTTCTACGGGAACTGTTTTGAAAGTAGTATTGGGGGCTGGGACAGAAACAATCATTAACAAGACTCAAATTAATTTTGACTTAATCTTCTAATACTGCAAACTGATAGAATATTTCTGTTCAAACTTTCAGCAAAACAGTTCACTTTGACAAACATTTCCAGCCAACTGTAAGTTTAAGAACAATTAAACTAACCCAAATGAGGTCATTTAAAAATTATTGTGAAAATTAACTAAAGTGGCCACTACTATTTTTTGAGAATTTATTACTATACTAAAATGTAAGTATTTTACGGTTGTTGAGTTATACTTCTGCTCAATTTGATTACATGCATTCAATGATTTTCAGAAAAAATTACGGACAACAGGAATGCAGAATGAAAATGCATATTCTAACTGCAGCCACTATAAGGTTTTTCAAAAAATAATTTGGAAATACCTTATCGTATCCTGATTTTTTTTTAAGCTAGAAAAGAAGACACATCAGATAGAGTGAAGAAAGAAAATCTATTCCACTAGCAACACACTATCCAATCACAGCACATCTGCCTTTCTTCTGTGATGACAAGGATGCACAGATGTTTTTTAATATCCATAAACCAATATGCTAACTATAAAAACAAAGGAACACATACAATATACTGCCAGTAATTCTATTAATCTAAGATAAAAACAAAGATGAAAACAGAATGAATCAGTTTCTTCAAACAAACTTCCTTCTACTTATAAATCAGAGTACTAAAAAGAAACAAATACATATGTATCCTAGTGATCTAACACCCATCCCAAGCTAGCCCCATCTTGTGTCACTGCCTAAGTCATGCAAATTACACCAGAACTGCCAGTTGACTAAGATTAATGACACTGCGCCAGCTTCTTTGTTTCTCTCTGCGGCCGTTTAGTGTGAAATACTATCCAAAAACATTATCTATCCTCTATTAATCCCACAAATTTGTTCACACCATGCACATTGTTTAGGGCAATTTACAACAGGAACATACTGAGCACAATTGCATTTAATTACTTGGGTTCTAATTACATTCATTAAAGGCTAATAAAATAAATGAAACAGCTTTAAAAGCTTCTGCAAAACACATGGGTCTTGTCTCCCTCATGAAGCATACTGTAGAGGTTTGATGTGAAACATAGATTTCAACATATATGTCTGCCTACTATGTATCTGTAATACGTGCAAAGACATTGAATTAATATTTATTTATTTATATCTAAACCATATGCACATCAATTCTGAATGATCCTGAATACTGCTGATACTTATTTATATTACTAGTCACGAAGATGCCAGGCACCCCAAACTACTTTTTAATGTGGTATTTTGAGACAGAGGAATATCAGTTTTAACATTCCAACCCAGCTCTTTTAACTGTTTCCACCTGTACTACAGAGTTAGTCTCCCATTTTCTCTCATCTTATATCTGCATTATAAAAGATATAAACTGACATCAGAAAGACAGCAAGAAAGAGAATAAAAGAGCATAGAAAACCACATTACTTTGTTTGGTATATATTCTTAAAAATATTTTGTTGAGGCTCATTTCTGACATTCATATAAGAATCTGAATTTTTTCTTAGTAGCTATTTACATTAAAAACCACATTCTGCACACTAGGCAGTCTAAATAAATCCCCCATAGTGGTTAAAAATGCAGCTTGTTAATAACACAATTTTCTAATTCTTACATTACTGTGCTATTTCCATTGTGCTTAGAATGCAGCTTATGGCAAAAGACAGAGCCTGGAACATGCTGCTGACAACTACGCCAGAGAGAATTCAGCACTGGATATTTAGAAAAAAGTGCTTATGGTGAGATCCTCTCATTACAACTAGTCATTGTTTTTGCACTTAGAAGAAAATGATCTTAGTAATTTGTGAAAGAAACAAAGTTCTAGTTAAATCATCCTACAAGCCTTATACAATGTACATATGGGGTCTTAGCTGAAGATCCAATTTGGCACACTTGGAAATTTAAAACTCTTAACTACTCTTGCATCACAAGTATAATGGTAATCAAACATGTCTGCCAACAGTTAAAAATGATATAAACTTACACACAAATCTTTTTAATGAAGAAATGCAAATACAAAAAAAAATTATTAGCCTTGAGGATTAACCTCCATGTGTTGTAGAATTTTAATAAATGTTTTCAAGTGCTATGAAACACTCAAAGATTTGGTGTAGATTCTATGAAGTAAATCAGGTCCATCCAACGCATCTTCCTCTTGTAATTTAATAAACATTCTCTGGGTAGCAAATATTTAATTTAAAAATATTTTTTAAACTTCTGGGTTTTTTTAAACTTCTTTAGTCCATTACTGACAAAATAATAATATTTTACCTTAAAATTAAATATAAAACAATTTCTTTTTGGAATATGTTTTACGAGCTTGCTGTGCTGGTACAGCACTTCAGGGAGTTAAACTGAGAATAATAAAATAACCATGGCTACGTGTACCATTTTAGAAAGTTCACCTTAAAATTATACAACTTTGCCACATACACATCTCAAAACTGTTTCTTATTATGAACACAGGATCAATTTCTTTTGTAAACTATTAAAAGAGCAGACACTTAAAAAAATCATACGAATCCCTCATTCAGCTATATAAACCCCTCATTCGTGAATCAACATTTGCTTTGGAGAAGGGAGGAGGGGCACCCATCCTGCACAACAAAGCAGCAGCTCAATACAGCTGCCATCTGGCTTCCTCCTGCAGCTCACTTCCCATAGCAAACAAGATCCATAGTTTAAGGAGTGTTGGGGAAGGGAGAAGGGCTGCAGTTTTAACCTTACAGCTTTATGATGGGGCATTTTTCCACTCTATAAAAACTCCTCTTAATATAGGAGAATGGAAGGCTCAGGAAATTGTTAGTAGGATAGAAAGCCTTTCACTTCTGTTTCTGGTTCAGATCCACATCAACTCAGTGGTAACCAAATATAACTACCACCTAAAGGACTTTTTAATGAAATGAGTTAGATGATCTCAGTACAATACCTAGAGAGAAAGCATCCATATCACTAGAAGCAACACCAAATACGACAAATTCTTTTCTCCTCACTGTGCAGAAATTGCTTCTCACCAGTAGCAGCTGAAAATACTTCAAACATTAAAGCATAAACCAAACTATTTAAACTATACAAGAAGAGTGCTAAAAGCATGACGCAGTCAGTGAGGGGTCTACCCTGTGATATGCTGTTTCTGCTCAAGTTCATAAAAGCACAAATCTGTCAACTTCCAGGTTATGTTATAATGTCTATTGGCCTTACCTCTCCTTGGGCAGCGGTGATGGAAATCTGAGCAGAAAAAAAATCTAATGGTTTAGCTCTGCATTTATACTGGGGCACCTAAAGACTCAAACTGACGGACATGAGTCCTCTATTTTTCTTGTATGTTATGTAATAGCAGGCATCCACCATTTTGATACATTTACAAAATAGTTATAGACCCAGAGATTCAGGCCATGTGTTCTGATGGTTCTATCAAACAAAGATGACTATAATATATGCTGAAAAATTATAAAGCTGCTGGTTTAAGCAGTAAGCTAAAACCTAGCAGTTTTACTTGTTGCAAATGGTAAGGAGCCTAGTCCTTTCCCATTACATTATCACTAATATCAGTGGGAACCCTAAAAGGTTTCATTGAAATCAGTGGAGTTTTTCCACTCCTTCAGCGGGATCTGACTTTCACACACATTAATGTTGAAGTATGCAACCTAACATACAAACAATTCACAGTATGATTAAATGAAGGACAACTTCTTTTCATATCTAAAAAGCAGCATCCAGTTTATAGTCAACATAAAATAAACTTCAAAATTAAACATTTGTGCTGCTGGAAAGGTCAAATGCTGTTCTAATACCGTACAACTGAATGGATAATATCCATCAAGAGCGATCAGTGAAAAACACCAATAAAATGAATAAATACAACCCAAAAGCTAATGACCTCAAACCCTAGCAGCCCCTTGACCCTTATTACTACAGCTGCTGGTGTAGGAAAGGATTAAAGGGGGCTAGAAATCATTGGGTTAACATACAAGGGCTCAGAAATTTGACCTTGGTTACTTACAACATATATCCTCTACTAGAAATGAGTATATGAGGAGAATTAGAAACAGAGCTAGCAAAGGTCAGCTTGAGTGCAGATAAACTAAGAAAAAGGAGGCTTGAAAGGCAAAAAGGTTTTATTTCTCCCACAGCACTTTGTTGTAACCAAGATGGTCTAAGGACAGAAACAGGATTAGGGCAGCTGGCATTGTTGAACATGCTAGACAAACTTTTGGGCAAATAAACTCTTCTTCATGCCTTAAACAGAAGCAGCAGCTTTCAAAGCTGCATATCACCATTAGATAGGTACCACCAGGTCCATATGTGATAAGACAGATGAATAATACCCTCATCATCACAACCAGAAAACTGGAATTCCTCACTAATTGCAATCATAAATTCAATAATGATGACTCTTTTGTCAAACTGCCTCTGAAATACTCCTATAGTAAGATCCTTTCCTAGGTATTAAGGTCAACATCAAAGATGGTAATCCACAAACTGAAATGTGCAGAAAACCACACACCAACAAACTTAACTCCTGTTAACCTGCAACCATCTGAAATACACATGTCATTCACTCTGAAGAAAAAACTTCTGATGCCATCCAAGAACCATTAACTACCCAAAGAAGATTTTTAGGTAAAAAGTTCATGTGAAAGAGATAACTGTGCATCACAGTGTGAATTATAGCTGTCAGATAACGCTGTACTCGGTACTTACAATCATTAACCAATTATAAGCAATTTTAGAAGAAGATTGAACTTTGAAGATGTCCTCCAAGAACCACCTTGACCTTCTAACACTCTCTAGTCTCAGAAGACTCACCATCAGAAGCATCCTAGGTACAGTCCAAAGACACCAAACAGATGAAGACCATATTTGAGAAAGAAATGTAAAATCTGACAACATATCTCTATTACTGCAGTAAATAATCTCTCAATGGAACCACCTCTATCTTTCAATTCTACAACTGTACTTATAGGAATATGACACGGTTTATCCCAGTAACCTGCCATCGCAACAGCTACAATGTATGTAAAACTAAGCAAAAACTACCTATCAGAGTGAACTAACACAGTCTACAAAGGAAAAAAAGGACCCATCTGTGATCACCTCTCACTCACCCCTGCGTTTCTGATCTCACATTCCTTCCTCTCAGACTGCTCATACACTGCCCCTATGCTCAGGTAAAACCTGCAAACATCTTTGACATTTTGGTAAGCAAAATTTGTAAGTCTACTCGATGCCCAAACTCACGGATGCAAGAGAGTGGGTTTTTAGCACATTTTTATCTCCCTTCCTTCTCTCCCAGACTAACCTGTGTTTCACATACAACAAACATCTTTTTTTTTCCTACAGAGCTAAGTGTCTTCGTCCTCATCTTCTGTTCCCCTCCAGCCCCATATCATCCTGTCTCTTCTACAAGTACCAACTGCTTTTCTTTAAAGATGGTTGAATTGATGTCAGTATGCTCTCTCTAAACAACTGCTCTCTCTGCTTATATTGCTGGAAGAGAGGCTTGTGTGCCTGCAGTCCTCACTTTTGAAAATATTCTAGTTGGTCTAATAAAAGATAATACTTCTATCTATAGACCTCTTCCTGTGTTTCTTTGAAGTCAAGTCTGTTGACAACCAAACCAAAAAGTGTGAGACAAGATGCAAACTATGGCATAGCAACACTTCAGATTCATTCTACTTTCAGAATTCTGAATATTTTTAAAGTTTTTTTAAGCATAACCAGAAAGCTTTTAAATGGTATTCCTGTAGCTCTGAATTTGAATAATTAACAATGTTTAACATTTTTCATGAAAAAAAAAAAAGGTTGTTTTTGCCAAACATACATTCACTGAACATGACTGAGGAAAAAATGACTCTCTAAAGACAAGTTCAGGATTCATGCACAACAGAAAACTCTGGATAGGGACAAGCATCGGAAAGAGACCTGAGGTGTATATTCTCCTTTTTTCATGATGAGTTTCTTGCACAAAGCAAGCCAAATACCACAAAATAAGTAAATTTTGATCCATCAGTGGACCTAAGAACTTAGAATAAAATGAGAAAGAGATAAGATCATCAAACAATAGGGATTAGATTTCATTAAGGGCCAGCGAACAGTCACACAGCAGGAAGAGCACACAACAGCTTTAAGCAGCTCTCTGTGCTTTACCTGGGAAAACAATTAGATTGTATGTAATTGTTCATGGTATTTACAAAAGGCTGTTGAGTGCTGTTTACCTACTGAAACACAAAGACTGAAATAAAAGAACACACATGTAACAATTAAGAAACCAAGGTGCATCCCGCTAACCCAGAGTTGTAAACATCTAGTCTCAAACTTAGGTAGCCACATCACATTGCAGAAATTTATGAAACTTTGTAGGGGAAACTACCTAGGTTCCTTGTCTCTGTTGCATCTATTCATAAGGCAGCTCCAATACCTCATTCATTTTACAGGTAAAAACATAATTTTTCAGCTCATATTTAATAATGGCCTACCTTATGATAATTTGTTCTTTTGACAACTGCCATTTACTTTATACAGGTCTTTTCCCTGCCTTGTGGTTTATCCCCATTCATGTGTTCAGAAGTAGCTATTGTACCACCTCCCAGCCTTTGTTTTACTAGACTAAGCAAGCTAATCTCTTAAATTTCCTTGAGGCTGTACCTTAGTCTGTGCAGCTGCAGCCATCACAGTTGAACACCTCTTTAGTGAAAGCAGATAACCAGAAATGCACTGCAGTATTGCAGGTAACTTTCTGACATACCAAGCTCTTGCACAATCACATTAATACTTTCCTGCCTTTACTATAAATACATCAGATCCACAAGAACCTCCAGCTCTTTATATGTTTACAGTCAAAAGCTTGTAATTTATAGCAGAAATTCTTGCTATTTTCACCTCATATTGCAGACTTAAATCCCATTTTGTATTACTACATGCTTCAAGGTCACCCACCAGTAAAGTATTTTTGCATGAAGCCTCTTATCTGCTCTAACACCTATCACTTTGTTTTTAGCATACAGTTTCTGTGCCACTGTCATTAATGAAAACGTTAAATAAGATAGTCCCCTGAAATATTCCTTGAAGAATATTATTCCTGCATCTGATAGCTCCGTTTCAATAATATATATGGTGTCCTTAGACATTTTTTAATCTTAATTTATAAATGCCTTTGTTACATTACAAATTAAGCTTCAGAACAACATCATAGCCTATAAATTTAGTGATGGTACACTGAAAAAAAGTTAGCCTTCACGAATGTGCAACCAGATTCTGACATTAACAATAATATTTATTCTCCACTCTATATCTGGAAAGTTAATTTTCCATGGTTACATAAGTCCTAGTAGGATTTCTCTCTCTAACAATATTTCAGGAATCTGAATGTATCTAATATATCCAAATATATTCTAGACCCGTGGGTGCTCTTCCAGTAAGATCTGTTTACCAGCTCTTCCGGAAGCGAAGCAGCATTTGCGACTATCTCTAAATGACAAAGGTAGGTATATTCTGTTTTCTAAAGCATAGAATGGTGATAGCACAATGCTTTTCAAAAGCATAACAAAAAGATGTACACCTTCTTGGCTTTAGAAGATAAAAAGTAGTTATCCCTCTGAAGTAAAATAAATTTGCAGGAAACCAAATGCATACTGTAGTAAATGATGTCTCAGTATTAATACATACTAATGCATGTTCCATTGTAAAGGACAGGAAAATACACACAATACACTTCTGAGTTACCTGCAAGTAGGGTTAAGGAGCAATATGCTTTCTCTTTTCCTAGAAAAAAAACCAGAGCACGATCTTCAAGAGCAAATTAATCAATTTTTCTAATTCCAATGAGAATCTAACTTGGTAAAAGGCCTAAAAGACTTACAGTTACAAAGATGTTTTTAAAGAAATAAATAATAACAAAAGTAGGAATAGAATATTATACTGCTGTATCAATAACACAAGGTACATTGAAAGTCAGATAACTTGAAAGATTAAGTATCAAGTTTAAATGCCCCACCAGGTAGCTTTTGGGTCATTGGCTTTTTGGATCAAATCCCATAGACCTTTTTTTGACAAATTCCCATGAATTGTTAGAATAAAGTCAGAGCCTCCACACTTAATCATACAGAACAATGGCACAGGTCTCATTTTTTCAGTTCATATTAATTCCACAGTGAAGGCACAAAAATTAAGAGCTAACTAGCTGTTACTGGATGAATCAGTACTGAAATACACTAAAATGCACAATTACCCATTTTACCGTTCATTAAACCAAAACATTTTAAGGAAAGAAAGAAGTACACAGACATTTCTTCCATGGCTTATTTTTGTTTCTACTGATGCATGGCCAAAGAGTGTGACAACAGGTAAAAATTTATACTTTTTGTCCCCATCTCTCCTTCTCCACTAAAGCCAGAAAAGCTCCCTGCTATTCACAATCTATATCACTATTTAACAGTTTTGTAGCTGAAAGTTTAACCCTTTGGATCCTATGTGACACTAAAATGTAATTGATAAGAATTTGTTTTAGAGTTAACACAATAAAACAATCTCTAAAAGACAGCTGCATCAACACCCCAAAACTGTACTGGAATAACCCTCCACACTAGTGACTTGTAAATCTTTTATTAAATGGAGCATAATATGCTGCTTGTCCCTAATGGACTAGAAAATACATTAATAGTATATATACATTTTGCAGTGCAAAGTTATGAAATACAGCATCACTGTATTTAATAATGGTGAATACTGTTTTATAAACAGCATGAAAATATATGACTTTGAGGCTGGTTTACACATACCCCTATCTGTTAAGATATGGCTTGGCTGCTAATCCTGTAATCTAAACCCGAATGTAGCATATCTGTGATGTCCTGCAAGCACTAATTGATAAGATTTCCCAATTACAAACTTGTTAAAATGTTATTACTTCAGAGCTGGTTATATATCATTATTGATACAACAATAACAGATGTCTTATTTGCGCATTCCTTCTCTGCCTGCCTTTCAGCTATGATTTTACAACTTGTAAAGAATTAGAAAAAATTGCTAAAGGATTTACAAGAGACTTCTGCAGTATTATTTAGAAGACAAGTGTAATATTGTTTTTACAAATTCATCAACTAACATAACTGTCATCTGAAGAACCATATTCTGTTTTACTTCCCTGGTCTGTGAAATAATTGATTTGGGGTTAAGTTTATCTGTAAATATTACTATATGTGATAATAGTGATGAATAAGTGGTAGTGCTAACCATGAGGACACTGCCTAAGAACACTTCCATTTGCAAATAAATGCACATAAGCTACAGCATTATATTCTCCCAAAGTTTGTATGAATCATGCTTTCATTAGTGATTCTATAAATAGTTTAAATTAGTAGGGATTGATTTGCAGCAGTTTCCTTTTCATTGTTCTGTCCTTCACTTCAATAAACAGGAATATTATAATTACTACTTAAAACTTCCTGAACCAATGTTCTTTTCTATCAAAAACAATGACTGGAATGGGATTAAAGAACCAGAAGCATGCAAAAATTCTGGATTTGCTTTTTTTTTAAATTTAAAATTTAAGGTTTTTTTCCCAGTGTGCTAGAATTTTTCCCTTCCTATTTTTTCACAGTTGTGAAATAAAAACTCCATTAGACTAGCCTGTACAGTTTCACCACTGTATATGGAAGCTGCAGAGAAAAAGTACTCAATTTTGCACAACTTTTTTTCCATAGAACCTGAAACTAACTTAAGTTTTTGCATGGAGGTTAATGTTAAGACTCAGGTAAGGGTTAACTCTTCAAAGGTATTCATAGAGAAGCCTTGTATCATGTAAAAACACATCCTGCATACCTGAAAACTAATAGAATAAATATTCTAATTAATTATCAGCCTCAGTTGTTGCTAGAACTAAGGAACAGTTCTTCAGCTCCCCAAATGAGCAGTCTGAAACAGCCGACAAAATGCTGAAGCTCTAGCATTTAAAAACGAATCATGAATTTCAAAAAACAGTCATTCCAGGAATTTTAACTTTTGCCACAAATACTTACCATTATCTTCAGTGGAACTTTGCTCTTCTGAGGACTGCGTAACCAAATTCTTCATCTATTTGCATTTCCAGTTGCGGTTTAGAAAATCAGTTTTCATCCAAGAGCTTTGAGATGTTGTCCTGCTATTATTTGTGACCGAAGCTATATAAACTCCATTCCCATTCAGTCACTAACTCATCTTTATGTCTATGCAGATGGGTACAGACATCACACATCCACATTCAGAGGTAGTCAAAAGAAACCACACATCCAAGCTTACTGGATAAGCCCTGCAAAGGAAAAGAGAATACTGATTAACATACTGCCATGCTAACACAGTACTCTGGTTTCTGGACCTGAGCTGGACTCACAGAGAGTAGCTCAAAGTGCAGAAAGAGTAGCTCACATCCATCACTCTGTATAGATGTACACTTTAGGTACGTCTATGTGTTGTAAATGAGTGTAGTGCAGTAATATTCAAGTGTATTCTGAACTTTTGTTGTCGTCGTTTGAGTGCTAGAAATCACCTATCTCACCTACAGCAATCAGCTATGTTGAATACAGCGTGTGGGTACAGCGTCAGTTATATCCATTCTACTGCCTAACATATGACTACTAACTCTGCTATGCAACAGACCTGGCCTATAAGCTGCTCAGTATAAGGTTCAATTCAGCTTATTACACAGCATTTTTCCTAAAATCGTGGGTTTTTTTTCTCAAAATGACTTAATTTAAAAATTCCTACTGATGCAAATTCTACAACCTCTCTGGGCAACCTGTTCCAGTGTTTGATCACACTCGTAGCAAAAAAAGTGTCTTCTCTGTTCAGATGGAATTTCATGTGTTTTAATTTGTGCTCATTGCCCCATCTTGTCAGTGGGGGAGACTGCGGACAGTCTGGCTCCCTCTTGTTCATTCCCTCCCACCATGTATTTAATACATATTGGCAAGATCCCTCCTGAGCCATCTTTTCTCTAAGCTGAAGAGTCCCAGGTCTCTTCTCATATAAAGATGTTCCGGTCCCTTAATCACCTTTGCAGCCCTGCTCTGGACTTGCTCCAGTAAGCCTGTATCTTTTTTGAACTACAACAGTACTCCAAATGGAGCCTCACCAGCGCAAAGCAGAGAGAAAAAAAAAAGTCACCTCCCTCAACCTGCTGATAATGGTCCTCCTAATGCAGCCCAAGATATTATTGGCCATTTTTGTCATGAGGGTGCACTGCTGGCTTCCTGTCCAACAGGATCCCAATATCTCCCATAGCAAAGCTGCTTTCAAGACTGCCGGACGCCAGTGTGCACCGGTGTCTGAAGTTATTTCTCCCAAGATGTAGGACTTTGCAATTTCCCCTATGGAACATCATGAGAATTGATAACCTAGCATACAACCTACCAAAATCAGGAAATCAAGCTATAGCAAACTAAGTGATTGAAGTGCTGGGGCCTGAGCAATAGGCCCTGAATTGAAGTTGACATATGGATGAATCTCACAAGCAGACAGTATGACTGAAACCAGCAGAGGATTTTTCTCTGCTGGGAAATT
>JAVSBS010009730.1:0-27892 GCA_033124195.1 Coracias cyanogaster
TGCCTTGATGGCACGTATTTTCCTTTATGCAGCAAAGCTAATGCCAGCTCAGAAAGACAGCATCTGGGACAGGAGGTGGGAACTACTGGGAGCGTGTGCTGCAGTGAGCAGCTCAGTCCTTGGGAAGTACGTGAGCTGGGCACTTTCCTTGAGCTGCTGCAGGTTTACCACACAGGCTTTCCCTGAAGTGTAACACTGTGGCATGGCCCAAGTTCATCCTCTTCTCATTCTCCAGATCCCCTCAAGGTGAAGAGGTAACTATCTGCCCATCTGGAGGATCTTCATAGCTGGTAGTGTTGTGCTTCTGTAGGTGGGTAGGTTCTCACTTCCTACAGAGCATGTGAAAGCTTAGCTCTATGGTTTTCCTTTTTTTTTTTTCTTCTTTTGTTGTTAGAGATGGCACAATTTCATCTAGATCAGCAGAAAAAAATGTAAAATCTTATTTACCTGCATTGCTGGCTATTTGGGTATTTCATGAAAATCTTTTATGAAAGAGTAAAAGAGAACAGTTGAATTTACTGTATTGGATTTCAGTGCATGCTGAGTTATCGTGGCTGACATTATTTGCTGCAACATGGGAGACAGCTCACATCTGGAAGAGCTGATTCTGCTGAAAGAACAGCTCAGAATTTTCAGATGACCTGCAAATAAAACTCTAGTTCTTCATGTGTGTGAATACAGCTACTTCTGTAAAACTGTTCCCAGTCTTAAGACATCTCTGAAGACATCCTTTAGAGCTTCAACCACAGTGTAGCACAGAACAGTTGTGCTCTGGGTCCCTGATACCGTAAACATTTTGGCATTGCTGTGCATCTTGCGATCCTAGAGAATCCTAGAGAACTAGGAGTGCAACCTACCAACTACGTATTTGGCATGAACTTGGTGTAAATCAATGCATGACACCTTTCTTATTTTCTAGCTTTAGCAATTTCAGCATTACCTTAAACCTGGAATCATGGGACAAGTATCTTTTCTTCTTTAGGTCATTTTTCTCTCCTCCATATGCTGTGCTTTCACTTTGTTTGAGATAGCCTTAAATGATGAGGAAGAAGTAAAGAAAAAAAAAAAAGTAACTTGGGACTGAAAGCCGTAACCCTTGATGTCCGGCATCACACCTGTGGTCTAGGTAAAAACTTGTTTTTTTCATGAAACACTTGCTTTGCTCCAAAGAAAGAAATGGAGAGAGCTGGAAAGCCACTGAGATGTCAATAAACCCTCTTTAGATTAATGGCTTTTATTTGGACAATAGCTCAGCAGCAGTAGCTACCCACTCAAATATGGCTGCTCCGTGAGTGCTGCACTTAGGCTGCACAATAGCTATTAAAAATCAGTGCTGCAAAAATGTAGACAGGGCAAGTCTGGGTGCTCCTCTTGATCAGCTCTAGATATTCAGATTATTGGAGGTGTCTTTCTTAGTATTTAAAATTTCCTAGGGCTATTTATGAAGGAGGCTGTTAGCATAGTTCTGAGCCTGTTGTAGTTACCTCCTGTGCTAACTGCATAATTCAAATAGTTTAATCTAGGAAGAAGTACCTTTGCAAAGACCCAGCACACCTGTCCTCCTAACACTGCTTTCTGTTCCTTAAACCAGATTTTCAAGAGAGGATGGTATCTCCAAGTATTAACTCCTTTATATATTTTGCTTTAACCAACTTCTAGGTAACTTCCCTGTGATGACTATTGCCTTTTCTGTAAGACCTGAGCTCCTGATGTGTCACTTACAGTGCCACTTGGACAGAGAGCGGGGGACTCTGGCTCATCTGGAACACAGAGGTTGTTACCATATGTGAGTTTGGGAATCCTTTTTCTTTTGCTCTTTCAGCACAGCTTGGTGTGTGAAAGTTGATGGTAATTTTGCTTGCTCTTACTTTGTGCAAGCCAAGAGCAAAACCGCACCCATCCGAAGTGTGAAAGTATGTTTTGATTATTTTCTCCTTCCGATGCCTTCTCTCCATTACCAATTTGGGAACAGAAAGCAAGCATTTAGGAGATGTTAATATCAGAGATTATGGTATGCTAAAAGATGTCTGTTTCAGAATTACCCAGCAACACGGGCACTTCTGTTTCTTTTTACCTCAGTTAAAAAAATACCTAACTTAATTCTCACTAGTTCAAAATGCGTCTGGGTTTGTGATCCATTGATAAACCTTTAGAATGCTCATAACTTGTATCTGTTGTTCAGTTGTTTGGGGTTTTTTTGTTTGTTTGATGTCTCTGCCCTTGAGTAAGGTTTGGAGAAAGTAGAGAGGGAAAAAACTACCTCTTTCCTGGTATTAGAGCATCAGTATAGCAGCAGGCATTGGACTTCAATATCTTAGACACTTGTCCAGCAGAAACTGTTAAGTGCTCTTGAGGTGGGTGAAGAGGGCACTGAACAGCTGTTGGAGAAGAAATGGCTGGATTTTGCTGGTCTAGATTGAGTCTTGCCAGTTTGAACTCTCCCGTCCCTTGCCCCATTACTCCTTTTTATACTATATTTAGTTCAGCTTACTGAAGATACCCATTTCAATATTTGATTCTGTTTTTAATTCAGCTTTCTAGAAAACAAAGTGCTTTAACAGAAGTCACAGTAAACAGCAGTATCTCACAGTGTGGTTGGTTTGTCACATTGTCTTGTTGTGATTCCTGAGGAGAGACCTGGGGACAGCTCTGACCGCGGCTCCTCAGCACTGTGGGAGGCCCACGAAGGCTTTGCTTTCAGCTGCCATTTTGGTTTGTTAAAGTAACGTCTGAAAGATGATTGTGTCAGAGGCTCTGTGGCGCTGGGAAGGCACATGTGGGAAGTAAACTTGCACTCAAGATGAAAAGCAGGAATGAACCACAGGTGATTCCTTGCTACTTTCCCATCTGCCAGACTGCCGCACTGCAGGGATCAGAGGAGGATGGTTTCTACCACGCCAATTCCTTGTGGCCAAATTCAGTTTGTTGGTGTTGACATTCGGACGTGCTTTGCTGTGACCACCTGGCATTTGGCAGCAGGGCTGCTCCAACTCTTCAGGCAGAAGGAATGATGCTCTGCTGCCCACTCTCAACCAAGTTACTCTCTCCTGCATCAGCAAGCCCGTGTCAGGCAGGCTGTCAGTCCTCTGCACAGCATGATTCTCTCGGAGTCCCTCCAAACTGACGCAGAGTGGATCTGATCCCCAGCGGTGACAACAGGCAGCCCACAGGCAGCTGTATCCTTAGCGGCATCCCCCTTCCTCCTCCCTACTCCCCAGTGTCTGTGCACTCTGGGTGACTAGATCCAGCTGCTGCCTTGGAGCCCACATCTGTACAATAACAGCACTCAGATGAGCAGTCCTTGAGACACTAGCAAAAGACTAAATTTGTTCTGCCTGGAGGTTAAGACAAGCTGTAAGCAGTTAAGTTTGCTTGCTTGCTGTCCATAAAATGTTGTTAGCTTTTAAAAATTATCTGTGTGATCAGGAAGTATGTCAGTATATTTGGGCTGCATTTATAGTATAAATCAGAAATGCTATGGTCTTTTTCTCGTGGCTTGTTTGCTTTTTATACCATAAAAGCAACAAGGTGTTTAGGTTCTGACTGGCTCATTTTCAACAGAAGAGGTTTTGGTATCTGGTAATATAATGAAAATGGAATTGCTGGGTTTCCTACAGAAATAATATGTATCTCAAGTTATCCATGTTTCATCTACTCATTGCAGTTATTGCTCAAACAAGGTTTGGTTGAGTGTCTGACATTTTAGCATGAAACCAACATAACTCAATTACAAGGTAAATTATTCCTGATGGCGGTGGCATTATGGTACACCCCATGAGTGAGTCATGCAAGGCCTGATTCTTCCATCAGCCTGTAGAACAGTCCCTTTTGAGCCATTAAGTGTTCCAAAGTATCGAATTCAGCTATCCGGCCATTTTCCAAGACTAAAATCCTGTGAACGTTAAAACAGAAGTGTAAGATTGGGGATACATCAGCAGCTGTAATAAACTTTGTTATTTCTACTTATTTCTTAAATTTCAGTACTTGCTTGTTCAACTAAGCTTTCCAGCAGCTTTTCAGCTGGGAAACAGCTGTGGGATAGAAATAGATTTCTGATGAGTGGCTATTTCTGGGAGGAGAGGTTTTTGTCAACTGAGACTGGAGTAAGATTTGTGAATGTGTATTTTAGCTTCGCGATTTTAAGATGATGCAAAGAGCTGTAGCCATGGTTTTGCTGCCAGTGGGGGGAGAAAGGGATATGACACAGCATGAAATGCGTTGTGTGGGAATCAATGATCTTCCATTAACCTGTGGGTGCCTAGATGACGTAAGATAGCTCTGACAATCTCTAAAGCAAAGCTTTGAGGGTTAAGCAAGAAAAGGACAGAAATGTGAAGCTGCAGTTCACTAACACTGTGTGGTTTGTGTGGATCATGCAGGTTGCCCATGTCTGCCTGCCTTCTTCAGGAAGTGGCTGAAAATATTACCTGTCGCAGTCCATGATGGTGTTTATCCGGTGAGCTATTGTTAGCACTGTGCTGTCTTTGAACTGAGTCCTCAGGGTGGACTGAATCTGAAGATCAGTTTCTAAATCTACTGCTGCTGTGGCCTCATCTAGAATGAGGATTTTGGCTTTCTGAAGAAGTGCTCTGGCCAAACAAAGCAGCTGTTTCTGACCAGTGCTGCAAGTAAGAAGAGGGATGGTAAACTGAGAGCAGAAGTCACTTTTCCCTGGGGTCAGAATATGTGATTAATTTGAAAATAGTAATGAAAAGTGATTGTTCCCTTTCCATGCAAGGGTGATTGAGGCTGGTGGCACTGAAGGTAACAGCATGAAACAACCTAAGGAAATGGAGGGTATTACTATAGCACCCAGGAGATCGGCACTTGGAACAGGATTCCAGCATTTTAAGTACTGCACAAGCCACCACAATGATTAAGTCTCCAAGGTCTTCTACTTGCTGTCTTATAATTTGATTTCATGCTGCTAAACAGGACAATAATGTAGCAATTTTCTGTCTGGGCATCTTTTTTTTTTTTTTTAGAGAAAAAAATTTAAATGCATTAGACTCCTTGTCTCGCTAGCTCTGTTCTCCTAGCCCATGGGCTGGTGCTGCCATGCCACTGTGTTTCTGCAGATGAGGTACCTTAAGTTTTCCCCTTGGTCAATGCACTTATATTCCAACTGCTCTGGCAAATCTGCAACAAAGTTCTTGAGCTGAGTCAGTTCCAAAGCTGTCCAGAGGTCTGCATCAGTATATCGGTTTAATGGGTCGAGATTCATTCTTAGAGAGCCAGAAAACAAAACTGGATCCTGAGCACAGAGACAGTACAAACAACTCCTGAAATTAATTATAAAAATGAGCTCTCCGTTTTTCTCTGTTGGGTGCAAATCTGTGGCTGATGTTATATTGAATGGGAGACTAGCATGGCCGAGAGGTTACTTGCAAATTGAAAGTTCTTAATGTCCCTCCTTTCAGAATCTTTATAAACCCTCCCTAGGTGTTAAAACACTGTTGAAGAATTTTGGAAATTAATTTCATACCTGGGGAATGACAGTTATCTTGGTTCTAAGGTCATGGAGACCTAGTTGAGCAATATCTTGTCCATCAATTAGGATCACTCCTTCTGCAGCTTCCACTAATCGCAGCAAACCCACAGCAAGAGTAGATTTCCCAGCTCCTGTTCTTCCAGTTATGCCAATCTGTAAAGTACAACGGAAAGCTTTTGGTCTTGATCATTTTCCACAGATGGAGCTACATGAAAGGTCTGTCCTCTTGGCCTTTTGAAAAATCTTCAGGGCTGTTCAAGATTCACATAGGGCAGAAATAATTTTTTAAAGGGAATAATTTATAATTTGTAATTGTTTTGCACAAAAGGAAGTCTTGAAAGCCTTTGGTGGGAAATATAACTACAAGACTTAGCAGTTAAAATGGGGCCTTGATGTGGCACTAGATTTAAAAAGTAAAAGGCCTCTGAAAACCTTTTGTGAAATGATATTTCAGTCAGAAGGATGTCTAATGTATGTAGCAATCCTGGAAACACTGTTTTGCACTAGAAGAGGTGTGTGATAGATGGGCCTGTACTTCTACTGCAGCTTTCACACTTACTGTATCTTGGTGTAGGGCAGGATCTGCCCAGATCCGATCACTGCAAAGCACTGCTCACCCTTTGTAGCTGTTCTGAAACAAGTGGCTTTGCTTACCTTCTCTTGGCCGTTGATGGTTAGACTGACATGCTTCAGTGCGAACTCCAAATTTGGCCTGTATTGCAAACTATAGTTTCTAAATTCAATTCTTCCTTCAGTGAGCCAAACTTGATCTTGAATTTTGCCATTCAGAGTCCAGGGTGCCTAAAGAAATGAAAACAAACGACAATGTCTAAACCTGATTTAAATTACCAAACCAAGTGGCCATACTGAAACGGGAAGCCTATGGAGACATCTGTGCCAAATTCCTGCCATCTGTTTACTGTTTCCAAAAGAGAAAAAGGCCACAAACTGTCATACTGCAAATGCTGACTTTTTACTTTACATAAAGATACCAATTGTCTTAACTGGACATGGGGATAAACATTTGTTTGCATGTCAGAGTTCTGATGTCGTGTGGTTCAATTAAAAAAGATTTATAGATTTATATGCCCCTGTAAGCAGGACTGTGAAAATCTCTTTTGGTAGGATCAGAGGGCAGCATATGGAGAAATAATTTTAATGATTACAGAACAAAAAAATACTGCACTGGAGACTCTGAGTGGCTAACAGGGTATCTAGAAATCATCAGTTATCAGAGAGTGCATCTGAACTCAGGCGATAAATACGTACTCCAAATATGGGCAGAAAATACGGCTCATTCCATGAGTGTTACCAAGTGAAGCTATTTTAATGGCAATCTAATGCTTGACTGTCTGAAAGAAGTAATGAAGATCAGAGGTTATACAACGAGTCTGGTCAGTTGGATAAAAACCAAATGGTGCAGTTCTTTAAAGGAAACATAACTGGCCCTTTACAAGGGGAAAACTAGGGGATTTGTCCAGGAGGAACAGAAAAGTTAGTCATTTTGTTTGCAGAGATGTTCACCTCTGCTAGTAAGGTCAATAGTTGGCTAGTTACCTCCTTAGGAGTTGTCAGGTATTCTCTCACTCTCTCTACAGAAACAATGTTGTTCTCTATTTCTGTCCAGGAGCGCACCATCCAGTTCAGAACACCAGTTATCTAGCGGAAAGAAGCAGAAGCATGAGGGCAGATAAAGTAAGTCTTGACCTGTGCTTGTGAGGTACCTAGTACTTTGTCTTAATTTATAAAGCCCCCCTCATCAGCTAATTACTTCAGAAATCATCATTTAAAGGACTAAAAAATAACCATGGATCCTTGTGAAAGTTTGTAAAGCTGTGCTTGTAAAGCCTAGCCAGTTCCTGCCACGGCTGCTTCTCAGCAAGTTCATAGAGAATGAAACGCTGCTGACTTGGATGCTAAAAGATAGTGTGGCTGTTTCTCAGGCTATTGTGTAACTAGTCTACAAGCAGATAACGCAGATGCTGAAGACCTTGCTTCAGCTGCCATGACTTAAGTATGAGTTCAGATGCAGGAGAAAAGAGATGGCTGGTACATGTGTTTGTGAGGTTCTTTCTCTAAGGCGCCATGTGCTCCAGATGCTTGGGGTTTGGTAGGAGAAGGCATCTAGAAAGCCACAGAAATAGTTTGTGATTTCTTAGAAATTAAAATGGTAGCAGAAATTGAAACACATGCTGCTTTTCATGAAGGGCAAGTATAGTATTACTTCAAAGCTGAGTTACCTGAAGAGCATATGAAATTGAGAAGCCAGCAGTTCCTGGACTAAGATGTGTTCTGCTCATTGCTGCAAACAGTGCTGCAAACAACACAATGCCATTGCCTAGAAACTCCAGGTTTGTAGCAAGCCACCTGCAAGAGGAGGAGAGTACAGGGCTGTTGCCGGGTGCCACACAACAGACGGGAGCATATTGGTTGTGTGAGGGGCACGTTGCCAGAAAGGGGCACAGTGTGACTGATAATGAAAGAGGTTGCCGTACCCCCAAAACACTGTGCAACACTGTCTTGTCTTCTTCACCCCAGCCCCAAGAGCAGCTATCTCCACTCACCAAGGGCGCAAGAGTAAACTAGTATTTCTTTTATGCTGCAGATTTGTACCTGTCAGCAACTGCTCCAGGGAAGCATATTCGCTGATTCTCATCCACTAGAAAATTGCTCTTCAAAATAAACCTCTCCTGGTCCTTGTAAGCACGGATCACGCTGCTCCCTTGGAAAGTTTCTGAAATGTGGGAGTAGATAGGTGACCTGCTGGCAGCCTCGATGCGTCTCAGCGGGCAGGAGGTGATGACGTAGAAGTGCTGGTACAAAAGGAGATGGAAGGGGAGGTGATTGGAAGGTTTATGCCTCCACGGAGGTGCTCCACAGAAAATTTGGGAAGGCTTCAACTGCAATAGTGTGTACTGTCCTAGTGTTATAAAACTTAATGTGCAGGTAGGAGATGCCGTTAAAAGATGAGGTAGCATTTCTGCCTGTGTTATTTCCCATGTTCATTAAGAATAACCCTGTGGTAAGGTAATGCAAAGAGCCACGGTAATCAGAGCTCGCAAAGCCTCTAAACTCACACTTTTCTCCTGTAGACCAGCCCTTTAGGTGTACTTGCACCCTTACTTGCCCTTTGCTCATGTTCAGTCTTAGCTGGCAAAGCATTTAAGGTCTCAGAACCTGATGGGAGAGCTGCATGACCTACATTTGTGTATTCAAAAGCAGTGTAGGAATTCTGGAGGAAAGGAAAAATGCTTTTGGCCTTAATATGATTGCATTTACACCAATGGAGACAAGGAATACAGCTCTAGGTAGGATTTGATCTGGACAGCAGAAAAGCACAAGCCTCTGTGAGGTGTCTGAGATGCTTTGGAAGGCTGAGGTGATGTGGGAGGAGCCATTGACATTACTCTCGTTCAGATGCAATTTGAGATGATGAAACTAGTTTCTGCATGTCTCTGCTTCTAAGAAATGAGGAGGCTTTCTGCAGGGACACAACCATGCTGCTTCAGCCTCTCCTGTCTATCTCTATGAGCTCCTACCTGGAATGCAGCATAAAGAACAGTCAAGGGCACTACAGCCATTGCTGCCATTGGTGTAGCCACAATAATCACAAGATAGATCTCCAGCAAGTTGAACAAGAATCCCAGCAAGGACTTCAGCTTGTCGGGGATGACAGAATCAATAGCATCCATTTCTTTGGAGAAGCGGTTCAGCAAGTTTCCAATGGGTGTTTGCTCAAAGAAGACCATTGGGGATCTAGCAACGTTCCTCAGCAACAGCACAAACAGCTTGTGTGATGCTAACACACCACCTAGAAGGACGGCTGCTGTGGAGAAAAATCTGCCAAGGGCTGTAATATAAAAAAATAATTATTACTAGGTTTGAATGAACACACCTTGGACTTATCCTTTGTGAGATCATTATTTTCACTTAGTACTGCGGATGCTATACTAGCAAAAGGAGATGACTTTCTCTTTGGTAGCAATTAAGCCAAGCTTCAGAGTTGCAAGGTAAACTACCCTTCCTTGTAGGGTGGCTAGAGAGGGGCGGAAGACCACCTAAGCAAGCCTGATGGGGGCCACCAGTTCAACAGTTTTGAGCACCCAGGACAAATTCTATATTACTCACAAAATCAGCTTGAATTATTTGAAGTCTTCAGTTTCCTACCGGCAGATTCACTGTTAGCACAGAAGGGTACCCAACCTTTTGCACTCACTTTGTTCAAAGCTTTCTCATTTTTTTTGTCACTTGGGCTGAGATTTTTCCAGATTTGATTTCTCTCCTAAAACAAGTGGATTTTTTTTTTTTTTTTAAAGAGTGACCAAAATAATTGTTGCCATTGGAAAACTTGAAGAAATGTAGACTTCCACAACTTCCTCTTTTTCTTTCTCTTTCTGCTCAAAAGACCTAAAATAGGATTTAATTGACCATGGAGAAGAGCCACTGCTTGCATTTTGAAATTAACTTATATTGGAGGAATGGAAAGAGATAGGAGGAAGAAAGATATGCAGATGATGTTGGATACAAGGGGGCAGGATAGAAAAATAAAATGTAATTCTTCCATTGCTGGATGTTTTTTAGAGGCTTAGGTCATTTAGTTCCAGTAGGAAATTTAGAGTAAGACCCTGTTCATCATGGTCTGCTGAAGGGCACTGGAGAATATGTCTAGCATACCATGAAGTAGGATTTCAGGCAGTAACACTGGAAATGTCGTTCAGATCCCTTGGAAACCCTCTCTGTGCATCAGAGTCTGTAGTTTTAGGTCCACGCCAAACCTTTAGGGCTGATGCCAAAAGCCCAGGAGGCTAAGAGCCCATGGGTATGCACTTCTTTATATTCTGAGAAAACATCCTGGATATGGAAAAGGGCGATGGAAATACAGAGAAGAATTAGGTGAGCAAGTTAAACAAACCTTGAATGACTCCTAGAGCACCAAAGACGCCAACCCTCAGCTCTGTGTGCTGTTGTGTCCCATTGTGAGTGGGGTCATCTGCCCACATGCTGAGCCAGTAACCACGAGAAAATGACACAGCTTGCTGACACGTGAACAGCAGAATTATGTACGCGCACAGTGGTAAGCCTGTCGCCTTCAGGTAGGCTGCGTAAATCAAAGCATTAACCTAGAGTGAAACAATTGGGGAAAAATAGGAGGAGATGTTGGGAGGATCAAGCTTGTTAGCAAAGCAGCTCCTAAAGAAGGAATGATTTATTATGGCATATCTACTTCGTTATAAGTCATGGGCCACAGCAATCATGTTAATTCTTTTTCTGTTTTCCTCATGGATGACTAGTGAAGCCATACTTAAATAAATAAGTCTGTGGTGTTAGTGGGTGATTATCAACTGATGAATGTTACTGCAATAAGCTTGTGTTACTAAAGGAGGGCACCTAAAGCTTCCCTTATGCCAGGCAGTGTATTTCATTTGTTCTTGGTGTGAGAAATACTGTGTATCCCACTGACCACATATGTGAGTAGTTGCCGATCAGCAGAGGTGAGGAGATCCCTGTCTGGCTAATGCCAGTTGCACTGTTTGAACTTGGGCAGTGAGCTGACCCGCCTGCCATGAGTGGGTCAGTAATAAACCCAGGGTATGTGTCCTTGCCTTTGTAGGAAGGTGCTGTGCTTACCCTGCCAGGCTGAGTTTTCTCCCCCTTGGTTAATCTTCCTTCAGTGCGTGCAGCAATGGTACAGTCTTGACTTACAGGAATGGTCTCCCTTCCCATAGCAGAAGATTTGACTGAATTGTCACTTCATAAAGAAAACAAAAAATCCTCCAATTTTTAGCCAAGGCAATGAGTATTTTAAAGCTAGATCTCCTTAACCATCCATCCCTATATTCATGCCTATTTTAAGGTCTGCAGTTTTCAGGGTCCTCCAGAGTGACCCCAACCGTTGTCCATACTTGTCACAGGGACCGGGTTCTGTCAAGCTGTTAACAAACAGAGGCTTTAAGTATTCACTAGCTGTGGCTAGTTAGGAACAAGTCAGGCCTTACAGCCTCATGGGGAAGTGAACAGCAAGCAAATATATCAACATGCCTTGTATGTGAGCTCTGGAACAAGTTCAGGCTCCTTGTAGAGAACGTGTTAGCCCCTAAAGAGCAGTTTCTTACCTATTTTTCAGTTTTGCTTGTTTCTTCTTATTATTAATTTAGAGATTGAATCCCAAATTAGTGTCATACTGAGTAAGAGCCTCCATGGAGGCATGTATGGGCTTTGGGAGCAAGTTCTTCAGTGTCTGAGACAGCTTTAAGCTTACCTAAAGAGCTTTTCCTGTGATGGATCATTTCTAGTGCTGGTGGTGCCTTTGGTGTCTCCTATTGCTGTGAAAGAAACACATGTTTTTTTCTAAATGCTTTAGAATCCCATTTTGTTCTGAGTAGCCTTTGAGAGACTGGTAATACAGAGGAAAAATGCAGGACAAAAAATTGTTTCTACAGGTAGAAATACCAAGGTGAGGCTTGAAGAATAGCACATATAGTGGGTAATTGTTCACTGCATGATTGTTGTCTACTAAGATGGAAATGTTCATTCAAGAACCAATTTTGAAGTGATGAGTCAGCTAGCTCAACAGGCATATTTCTGCCCCCATGAAGTGACAGCTTACTGTGACTGGATCTCAGCTTTAAATGTCCACGCTAAAACGTAAGCCTGGCTTTTCCAGTTATATTCTTTTTTCCCCTCTTCACAACTGTGAACAGCAGCAGACCCCCTTCCCACCCAATTCGTCAAATGTGAAGTGTAATATTAAGGAAACAACTGAAGACTTGGAAAGAATAACTCCAGCTCATTTGGGTTACCTGGAAAACCAGCACCTGTCTTCTCTTCTGCGGTAATGTGTGAATTAAGAAATTCTGCAAAGGTTCCATTTCTCTGTAGAAGTTCTTGGTAGGAACCACTTTCTGAGATTGTTCCATCCACCAGAAAAATGATTTTGTCCACTTGAGGCAAAATGTTGATTGTGTGAGTCACCAGCACCCGAGTCTGCTTGAATAAAGAGGCAACAGTTAAGACTTGTTCTGGTGTTTCCCTGCTCGCTCAAGCTGTTGCAGTCAGCTGTCTTCTGAAGAAAGACATGTACTCAGTGTGAACTACGATTTTTACTAACTTTGACATATCTTTGTGATTTGCGTCTCTTGCTTCTGACTGTCTCTGATGGAGTTTATCTTTGCAGCACAGCTTTGTGCCCATTTCTAAAGTGCAGAACTCAGGAGCGGACAGGCGAATGAACTTGCTCTGTGTCACACATGGCATAAAAGCGTGAGGATGGGAACTGAAGCCTGAAATCCCAGCCTAGCACCCTGTGTGTAGGAGGACGCTTTGCTTGGCTTACTGATCAGTTCCATGTTGTTGGTTCCTCTCAAGCTGAACCTCTGAAGTAGAAAGATGTTAACTTCATCAGTGTGAACGGAGTTAGAGTGCAGCTCCTTTTAATTTTCTGTGCATATTTGCACAGATAATTACATATAAGAAAGGACGAAGAGATTTTTCCCTAGGTACAAATTGGCAAGTTCAGTATTTCTAATATATAAAGCCCTTTGGGTGCTGCTCAAATCTGACATGTTCTTTCTTTGCCAGTCTTTATCTTTTAATACAATAATTACATTCTGATACTTGCAAACAATCCACATGAAGAGAAAGGTTTTGTAATTAGACATCTGCTTAATTTGACTTTCTGATGAAAGAAATTTATATATTTTCCTTTTACAATGTACGATTGAGTTAAGTATTTGTAGGCAATTTATGCCATGACACAAATAGAGCTGCCAAGGTTCCTTGTCCTGTAATCACATTTATTATCCAGATTGCTTGACAGCAGAGAAGTACCAAGGAATAACAAAATGCAACCAAGGCATGGAAGAAAGAATGGAGGAGAAGAGTTTAAGATGGATTTTAAGACTGAAGTTTTAAGTAATGAACATTTGGGTGATGAGGACTGTAAAGGTGCCACTGAAGTACTCAAAAATGATAGGATTAGACATTATGATAAGATACAATGAGCTGGAAGAGATCAGACAACTCTTCCTAGCTATATTAGAAGTAAAATCTCAAAAAGGGAGAAGGGTGATGTAATGTTGATAAAGACCAAAGAACTATAAACTTGCTGTAGAAGTGAGGCTGGACCTAGGCATGTGGTTTGCATGAGGATAAAGACAGTATTTCAGGAGAACCTAACTTTTCAGTCTTCTTCCTCCTAGGTGAGTTTCGCTGCAGAACTTCCGTGTGCTGTGTGGACTGCAGAGTTTACCCATTCCACTTCCACTGTTGCTAACAGCAGTACCTGCTGCCACTAGCAAAAAAGATTTTGGGAGCCTTTAATAAAGTGAGTAACCCGCCTTACTAGAAATGTTTCAGGGGCCTTTGATAATTAGATACATTTTGCAGTCTGTTACAGTTCAGGGTTTATAACACACCTTGTCCTTTAGTAAGCCGTTGGGTCCAAGAACATGTTCAAAAATGTGCTGTCCAACGTGGGCATCAACAGCTGAGAGGGGGTCATCGAGTAGGTAAATCGATGCCTTCTGGTACACAGCACGAGCAAGGTTCACTCTTTGCTTCTGCCCTCCAGATATATTTATTCCCTGTAAAAATGTATTGACATTGTTTATTCCAAAGCTGCAGCACAGTTACCAACTCTTGGCTCTATTTTACACTGAGATTTTATGACATCCTTATTTTTAAATCAGTGCATCTTCCCTCCCTCCCAATAGGGCTCTGGAAATGCAAAGGCAGATTCTCTTGAGCAACTCCACTCCCCTGCAAAAGGAGACCCAATAATGACCTGGATTTGTTGTTTTTTGTCTTAAGCGTCTCTCACATCTCTGGTTAGGCTAACTGTGAGGAGGTTTGCTTTAGACCCCATTAAATCATGGCTCAACTTCTCAGAAATCACTGAGCACCTGCCCCCTGCAAGTTTAGTCCTCTTGTAGGTGTTTGCAGCAGGACACCCGAAGTTGTAGCTACTCATGGAAAAGTCGGCCTAAATATAAACCCAAGCCAAGTACCTTCTCTCCTATTTCACTCTTCTGCCCTGCAGGGAAACTCTCCAGATCAGGTTGTAGTGCACAAGCATCTATCACTCTATTGAACCATAATTCATCCATCTCTTTCCCAAAGAGAATATTGTCTTCCACCGAAGCATTTTGTATCCAAGCTTGCTGGGGGACATAAGCTGTGGTGTCCTATAAAAATGGAAGTGGAAGAATGTTAATCTTTCTCATAAGCTCAACTTGACACAGTGGGAACCCATCTTTGAAGAAAAATTCTCCCAATTAGGCTTGTAGAAATCTGGAATGATCATCACCATTGACAGGTCTCAGAGGGCTTTGCAAAATATGAGTCTGCACGCTCATTATCTTGCAGAGGAAATAGAGGTGCAAGCACATGATGCATTTTACCAAGGTGCCACTTCAGCTCACTGTCAGAGTGGGAAATCAAACTGAATCTTTGAAGTCCTGTTCCAGTTCCCATACCCAAGAGCCAGCTCATCCAAGAGGTCTTTAAGCACCTTCAGATAATTAAATGTGGTCTGCTACATCTAGCCTTTGTTAAAATTCATCAATAAATGGGTTTTCAGCAAGTACTTGATGCCTTGGTGAATACCCTACCATTCCCAAAGACAGCATAATTAGAAGCAAACACTCAGGGGAAAATTTACCCTCATAGTCACGGAGCCATCCATTTTCTCCAGCTCACCAAGTAACGCTGACAGCAAGGAGGACTTTCCAGCACCCACCTGGCCAACTACAGCAACCAAGGAGCCTTGGGGAACGATAAGATCTATCCTATAGAATAAAGATTAGTCTCTTATCACCTTTTAGATAGACTTTCAGAAAAGAAAATGACTAAAATTCTTCTTATTGTCTTGTAGCAATAAAAATGTACCAACTAAAGCCCCTACTTGAAGGCTCAGTTGCACAGGGTTACTCTTCTCATCACGCTGACTTTTTGCAGTAGAACAGAGTCATCCCTTCAAAGATACCTCCAACCAGAAAGTCTTCATCCCCATCTGAGTTTCAAACCTAGATCCAAGACCCAGATCCCCACTTTCGATAGGACAGCCCAAAGCACTGGATATAAAACATTCCTGAATGTCAGAGCTTTTCAACACTGTTTCTTCCCTAAAACTACACTGCCTTTTGAAATAGGATAGTAGATATAATATCTGCCTCCCATCAATTCTACCTCTTTGACTTAAACTACTGTAATTTGATATTTGGACAAGAAAATTGTGTAAAGAAATCAGTCTCCATATATTTTAAGGCAATATCCAGATACAGGCACCTTCCCATTTATGTGCTCCCAAGTATAAAAGTAAGATTACATTTTGTCTGATTTTATAATCAGAATTCAACACCTCTAGATATTCCACATCAGTTTCACGTAGGCCCTGAGGAATTAGTTCATTCAGCAGCCATTCTGACCTATAGAACTGAGGTGACTAAGGGTAAGTCTGTACCTTCTAAGACAAGTAGAAGTTTCTTTGGTCCAGCAGAAAGTCCCATTTCTTATGGTGATACTCGCCTGTACTAAAATACGAGGAGAAACAGAACACTTGTAAATGCAAAGGTTGGTACAGAAACATCTCTATTTCTGTGACTTTGTTTCAGTGTGTATTTATATTACATAAAATGAACCTTAAGTACAAAAAGAAGGGGTTAGTTACCAGATTAGATTTCATTGTTGGAAATAAATAGGCATGAGAGATAAAGTGACAGTAAGGGGCAAACATTCTTCTGACTATGGTAGGCACTCTAAGAGTGGAAGCTGAACAATGGAAGCTACTCCTTCTGTAAGATAACAATGCTAACAAAAAAGCTCACCACAGTCAGAAGTGTTTCTGCTTGAGCTCTCAGGATTCAGTTCTTCCAGATTCAGAAAAGCTGCTAAGCGGTTTAAAGAAACTTTGGCCTGAAATGAAAACGCACACAAAAGAATAAGATTTAGAATAGAAAGGGAGCTAAAATCCAAAGTGAAGACTCTACTTGAAGACCCACTTAAAATGTTGACTGGGGGCTATTTGTAAGTGCTGTAGGCTTAGATGAACAAACAGCTCTTCCTTAACTGCCTTTATTTCCACTTAGCTTAGCAAAAACCTGAACTCCTCCCTATGTTTTCTCTTCTGTTCACGCAGTGAAATTGGTGCTTTTTTCTCCAATCCATCCTGCAGTCTTTACAGTAATTGTTTCTGTACATGAAGAGCTATGACACTCTTCTTGCAAGTAGGATATTAAGTTCCCAATTTCTTCCCGGACAGTGATTTGGTTTTCTCGCTGGCCTGGGCTGGCATGGTTTCTACTGATCTGACGTGGAGATTTTGCTCCATCTATTCTGATTTCTGTGTTTAAAAACAGAACTGGAAGCACCTCTAAGATGTGCTGGTGCTTGTGAATGTCCTCACACTGGACAATGTGCAAGTCCTTACACTTCACTATTTAACAGTAGCATTTAAATAGCTAGTCCTGATGTTCAAAGCCCTAAGAAATCCCCACCTTTACCTGTTAATGGTGATATGTAAAAAAGCAGTTAAGGCCAAAGAAAAAGGAATATAGCCTGCAATTAACCTGGACAGCAGCGTTTATGGAGAATGGCAGGAAGGAGTGCGCAGTGTTGAGAATGTTGATCAGTGTTAAAGATACAAAGGCCTTCTGAGCATCCAGAATGTGGGTGTTATCCACCAGGGTGTAGACAGCAAACATGACGAACGCAATCTGTACGGGAGCAAAGGAAAAGCAAATCATTTGCCTCAGACAAGGAAGATAATGGTTCAAGGGTGACAGGCCCCTTTCTGAAGACTCTGGAACACATTTAGTTAAATCTAGGCTATCATCCATATACATGGTACCTGTCCTGCAAATATCATAGGCAAAGGTCTTGCATGTTGGTGACAAAACCAAGTGTGATCATTTGACATTTGTTCTGCTTTAAGGACGTTTTGGTGCTGCAACCATAGTGGGCTGAAAGCACAGCCCTTCATTTCCCATTGAAAGCACACAAGGCTGAGCTGCAACAGCAAGTGCAGAAGTGGCTTGTGCAGCTACTGACTGTGCCATGCACACTGTCTAATTTGGTGGTCTCCGGGTGGTTCTGGCAAAGCAGGTTCAGTCTGCCTGGAGCATGTTGCCAGATCAGATGACTTGTCCATGGAACTGTTAGGACAGCGTAAATGTTTGTGTGGCTGATTCCACTGGGGCTCACCAACTCCTGTGAGACCACCAACTCCTGCAGGCAGATATTATCTTTAGCTATCCCACATGAAAAATCTGTCCAGACAAGAATACAAAGAGAAATGGAGGTAATAGCACACGTTTTATGTAGGAAGGGGAACCACTCACGAGGAAAGTTGATGAATGGAAAGAAGCTAGAGATGCCGAGAAGAGAAGCTGAGATCTTTTTAGGGCCTGAAGTTCTTTCTTCCGGATACCAAGTACTTTCTCCATGAAGGTTTTCTCCCAGCCATACAGTTTGATTACTTTAATGTCACTGAGAATAGTATTGGTGAGTTTTGCCCGCTCATCTTTATATTTCATTTGGGTCTCCTGTAATAAATGTTTGAGTTTTATCCTTTAATAGGTTGAATGTTTAACAGTGCAATTATTCTGAAAAAACAACTTATTCCTGCCTATGAATCCTGAATAAATTTCCCTGCAGTTGAGCTGTGTATACTGTTTGTCTTACAAATCTTCCAGGCTGGAAAATACTTTGCTTTTCATCTTCAGAGCTTTATTTTCACTGGCAATACATAAAAAACACAGAAAAGGTGGGCAAACAAGGTAAAAGATTGAACATGCAAGAGCCTACTCTAAACTTTAAGAAACTTTGCAGGTTTCAAATTCTCCTATATTCCTCCAGTAAGTTATGGTAAGTATGCATAATAAATGCGAAGTCATCACTTGATGTTAAGTGTTAGTAACGCACTTCAGTACAATGCTACTTTTTTTCTTTTCTGTTTTTTTTTTTTTTTCTTTTTTTTTAACATGTGGTCCTCTCCTGGAGACATAGTAGCCTTTAACTTAGATTTAGTATTGTAGTATAAATCCAGTCAGGAAACTGTTTCATTTTTTTTTAAGCGAAATGTACCTGAAACTGACTCCTCTTCTTGGTGATCAGGAAGTTCAGAGGCAAA
This sequence comes from Coracias cyanogaster, assembly GCA_033124195.1. Taxonomy (NCBI): domain Eukaryota; kingdom Metazoa; phylum Chordata; class Aves; order Coraciiformes; family Coraciidae; genus Coracias; species Coracias cyanogaster. Next base: position 18,618 of record JAVSBS010009730.1, read on the forward strand.
AGAAAAAGGAATACAGCAATCGAAGTCAAGGCAGATGGCCCCAGAAGCTGCCAGGAGAGAAAATGAAAGAGGAAGAACTTCTGGTGATTACTAAAAATGACTGTATTGCATTCCCCTTGCTCACCTTCCCTGTTATTAGAATTTATGCCTAACATCCCTCCTAAGGCTTTAATTTTGCCTTTGCCTTTCCTGGGAGTTGTGCTCCTTAAGCACTGTGGATTGTTAATTCTCCAAGGAGGGTAACTGCTGTCATCCTGCTCTGCTGAATTTATTTGCTCCCCTTTTAGGAACTAGATTAGTGCTGAAAGTGATCCAGAGGTTTGCAGGCAATTTAAGAAATTTCTGATTCTTCCCATCTGTTCTTGGGTGTGCTGAGGAGGACATCTTGTGGCTGGCATAAGTAAGTGACCTTGAAACAAAACCAGGTATTGTTTAAAAAAAAAACAAACCCAAACCTGCAATAAACTATTCTTTCAGCATAAATAACCCAGCTTGTCTGAATTTACATCAGTTTATGAGATTAAATGGTAGCATTATACTGTGCCATGTATTCTTGGGACAGCCCTCAGGTACCAGGGTTCACAGTGACCTGTCTATAAAAATACGAGAGCTTGTTTCTCATGGTTTAGTTGCATGTCCTGTAGATGGCTTAGGTCTGCTGGAGACGCAAGTGCAGGTATACACAGAGATAGAAGTATTCTCTACACAAATGGTCTATGAACACTAGCAAAAAAAGTTAATTATGTTCCAACTACATGCAACCACATTCAGCATGTAAACGTTGTTAGAAAAGGGATGATGATTTTTCAACAGTCTATATAATGGCTACTAATTTTCCAAGGTCATAGTATCCCGCCAGGTGCGAGGCACAGTCCATCCTGGTTAGCAAAGGAAGGTATCACAGGCCTCTGGAAAGCTCCTGGAAATCAACTATCTCTACAGTGCTCATGCTTCCATTTGGTGTGCAGCTAAAACCAGTGTGTCATCCTGCTGGGAAAATACCATACATTGAATTAAAGGGAAAAAAGGGTCTTTCAGATTATCATCCTTTATTTCTAGTTCAGGTTTTCTTGCTCCTTGCTAAATTCCCTGCTACCTATGAAATGAAATTCAATGTAGCAAAGAATCTTTTTGAGTGTCATATAACTTTGTTTCAAACTGTTTCGCTGATCTTGCACTCATCAGGCTTCAGGAGGTTGAGTTGCTATTTCAGCCCATTCCCTTAACATTCCTTAACTTTGCTGAGGTGCTGGAACTAGACTCAGCATGCACCGGGCCAGCACATTTTGGTTGAAAAGAGAAGTGAGAGAGGAAAATCTGAGGCAGAAGTTTATCAGCCAGCTCAATAACTATACTCACAGTCCTTTCCCTAAGAGATTGAATGCTGAGTACACAGGTGAGAAGAAGATGAAGGATCAGGTAAGGATTCTGTATTAAAGAAAATATCTCCTAAAAAGAAAAGTGAAGCCATCATGCTACAGAGGTAAGAAAAATATGGCAATTTCAGGCTGGTTATTTAAACCAGCAAAGCTTGAAGAAAAATCTTTAAAACTCCTTTTTCCTTTGACAGCTAGAATAGGAGGGAACTGATAAGTACTGGTATTGTATTGTTACCTGCCACAAGAAGACAAAGCAGATGATAATCCGAATAGGAGCAAGCCAGGTCCCATTAAAATAGATAATCAGATCCATTAGCTTTTGGGTATCAACAGATACCAGATTGACAATTTCACCTACTGTTGCTGATTTCCTTGATGCATTTGACATAACCAGGATCTAGACAGGGTAGAAAAGAGAGGCATCATCAAACAGCAGCTTTGGTCCAAAAAGCAAACAACTTTATTTTCCTTATAAAGAAAGGACAAAAAGAGGGTGAGAAAAATGCCAGATCCTAGGTACTGAAAACATGCTGTTGCTCAGAATATGTGACTTCACTCTAAGATGAATAATTTACTCCTTTCCCCAACAGTAATCTACAGCATAAGAAAGTTTTTTCCTCTTCCTCTTTTTGGCCTTTCCTTCAGAGGTTAAGATCTGAAAAAAAAATAGTAAAATACCTCCCACATACTGTTCAGAGATTAATATAGCACAGAGTTACATCCTAAAAGTAGTTTCTAATAACATCTCCCCTGATCTTGTTAAGAACCATGTACCAACAATGTTGTAACTACTAATAGGGGGCTAGAAAAAATGAAGCTGAAAAGGAAGCTCCAGACTCACCTTCCTGTACACAAGGCCTGTTACTGCAGTTTTCAGTCTCAACCCCAGAACAAGACACATGTACATATAGCGCTGTTCAAACAGAGTCTGGAGACAAGCCAAAAGGAACATAGTGAAGGCATAGAAATAACCATGCCAGCTAGGTGCTTCTTGATCTTCAATGAACTCCAGGAAGAGGCTGCAAGATGGGAGAAAAATGTTGATGAATCCATGTAGAACTGATGAACACATGGTGATCACACAAAGTGTAGAAACACTAGAGATTCTTCTGTAGTCTCTCTGGCGGATGTTTATCAGTAAAATAGCAGAATCGTTGGAAAAACTGTATCCTGTATCTTATTATATCCTGATTTTTGACATTTAGCCACCCTTGGCTTTGAAGAAATATCTGATCTCAGCATTCTCCTGAATTTGTCAGAATATGCAAACTGGGAGCCATACTCTGAGGCAGCATTACAACTGACATTTCCAGAACTTCTCTTTAAGCTTAATGACTAAGAAGCGATTTTGCTCTTGAAAACAATACTGTAACAATACTCTAATGCAGGTACCAGGGAAATGTTTATGTCCGGCTCTGTAGGTGCTGCCATACACACCTCTGTGTGGCTCATGCACACAGCAATCGTATGTGTGGTAGCAATACATTATAAATATGCACGTACCTCAGTAACTTCGGGATGGAGAACAAGAAGACATCACAGATAACTAAGCAGACAGTGCTGAGAAGAAAATAGGTTCCAAACATGTTCCAAAACACTTTCAGTAAGGGCCTGCTGTGACTGTGCTCTGATTGCAGTAGAACCTCTGTCTCCTCAGCTTCTGCTGTGCCAGTTTCACTCTTCTGACCCTTTTTAAATGTAGCAGATCCCATTTTTCTAAAGAAAGGAACAATGAGGAAGGTAGCTGCAATTGAAGAAAGTCTGGGGATCTTGTGCTTTCAAAAAATCATGACATGTCTTGCGCTTGGTCACGTGCCATATCCAATACAAGAGGTCATGAAAAAAATGATCCCTCTCACAAAAAACTTACAGTTCTGTGCTTCCAGGAATGGAAGGGTGTCCTCAGCAGATATTTAACACTTAAAATCAAACTTTGCACAAAGGAGCTCACTCACTGAGCGCTCACCCACCGGAGAGTAAAGACCCCATTTTCAAAGCAGAGCATTACTTGGACCATTTTATGTACACATCCTTTTCTTCTTGTTTAATGGGCAAATAATTCAGTAGGATTGAATCTTTTGATCATTCTCTTGTACAGACAGGAAACACCTAGCAGGGCTTACATTCAGAGCCTGAATATGTGCTGAAGCATTCTGTGGGGGACGGAGGGAGTTAAAGCCTGTTCTGACATGGCACACCAGCACCTGTGAGCCTGTTTGTTTATATCATCTAGAGGCAAGAGAGAAACTGCCCAGCTGCATCCATGACACGCTCTCCAGATAAAGTACTCACTGCTGGGTTCTGCTATGACACTTCTTCCACTCCCTTTCAGCCCAGGCAATAATTTCTTCAGAGGAGTCCTCTTTTCTCACTGCCCACAAATCGTCCACCCCCAAGGACTGCTGACAGCCTTTCCAGACAAGCCTGGAGAACACACAGACTGCTGTAATGTAAGTACAGAAAGATTTGTTGTGTATGTAACATTTTCAGAAAAGATGGGCTTTAAGTTAGTGCGCCCCAGTGAGCACATAGAGACTGACTTAGATGAAACGCTGCTCAGGACTGTCCTTTCTCAGAACAAAGATAAATGTTCAGGAACAGCAGTTTTCCTTCAAATTCCTATGCTACCATCTGTCAACATCATGAGGATTTGCCAGTAAGCCCTAATTTCTAGTCCATACTGAGAGTTGGGTCTTGGGCAGTGGGGTGGACCTGTTGGAGTATGTCCAGAGGAGAGCCACAAAAATGATCAGAGGGCTGGAGCACCTCTCCTATGAAAAAAGGCTGAGAGAGTTGGGGTTGTTCAGCCTGAAAAAAAAGAAGGCTCTAGGGGGACCTTACAGCGACCTTTCAATACCTGAAAGGGGCCTATAGGAAGGTGGGGGAAGATCTGCTCACGAGGGTTTGTAGCGACAGGACGAGGGGTAATGGTTTTAAGCTAGAAAAGAGTAGATTTAGGTTAGACGTTAGGAAAAAGTTCTTTAATATGAGGGTGGTTGATCACTGGAACAGGTTGCCCAGAGAGGTGGTGGAGGCCCCATCCATGGAGACATTCAAGGTCAGGCTTGATGGGGCTCTGAGCAACCTGACCTAGTTGGAGATGTCCCTGTTTATTGTCAGGGGGTTGGACTAGATGACCTTTAGAGGTCCCTTCCAACCCAACGCATTCTATGATTCTACTCTGTGGCTCAGTAACACAGATGAGGCGTTACTAGAGCAGACATTAGGCCCAAGGTATGTAATCATTTTACTTCTGACCGCTAAGCAGCAGCCTGGGCCAATGTCCTCATTCACTCTTTTCCCCTTGTCCAGCCTTTGTTACAGGAAGGTCTGGCAGGCAGATAGGGCTGTGGTTGGTGTACAGAGGTCTTTTGAGATTGCTGAGGTCTGTTTCAAGATTGGGAGGGCACTGGAAGGGGGAAGAGAGTTATCTAGAATCACAAATTTGTGTTTTGAGGTGTTTTGATAAAAGTAAGTTAATTTGTCATAACTTGATCTTGTGAGAATACCTCAAGTCCCCAGAGAAAGCATTTAAATCCTCACTGCATAAGCTAACTTGGGGACTGAGGTATTTCCTACTGACTGTCATCTATGCCCTCTTATGCTGCTAGTTTTTTCTGGTATTCCTGCAAACCCACATCTTTTCCTGTGTTTTCTTACCCAGAGAACCACCAGTATGTGATTTTGGAAAGAAAAGAGGCGCTGGCTTCTGGACACTGGTTCTGACGAGAGGAAAAACATGCGTGATATTTATATATAGAAAAGGGCACGTGTCAGATAAATATAATCCCCTTCTGTGCTTCCCCAGGAAAAGTAATAAAAAAGTTACACCCCCCCATTCATTGACCCTGACAGTGATAATGTATTGTAGGGGTCAATAGGATCGGGCTTTGAATCGTATCTCAGATGGAAGAACAAAGAATATAATTCTTCGTATCCAAAGACATTTATTTTCTGAAGCACTGAGCTCTGCCATACTCACACCTCAAACGGCGTACGGCCGCACAGGAGAGCGTGGGGAAGCAATATGAGCCCGATCTACTGGCTTCCATGAAAATAAGCATGAGTATGGATAGAAGATGTTTTTAGATTTGCAAAGCATACATAGAGACAGAGTACTGCCACCCCAAATTCTGCCAGTTACCTTTTAAGTCTGTTAGCCTTTATATAGAATGATGCATCTCACATCTCCCAGACACTCGTCTTCCTGTGCATCCCTATAAATTTAAATTCCTGTTTGAACAATGAAGCGATGCATGGTGAAAAGCTGTGCTATACTTACAGGGTTGTTGACAGCTTTGGAGAAGAAGGGAGGATGATCAACTAAGCAGAATAACACAAGTTCTCCTAGCACCAGGCTAGCATAAAGATAAGTTGTAATGTGACGGAAATGGTCTTCCAGGAAGCCCTACAAAAGGGAATACTGCTGCTGAGAATGAGGGAAGAGCCTTCATGTGAAGTCAGTGGAGGCTTATGTTCTACCAGCTGTAAGCTCTGAGTTTTGGTTCAAAGCATGAAGTGTATGTATTTAAACTTAGTTATGTAGAGCTATTTGAATAGGTAACTCCTGAAGCTGGAACATCAGAAAATGGTAAACAATGGGTATATTTGTTCTTTATAGTGACAGCTCTATTGTGAGGCTTCAGAGCAGTACAGGCAAGTCAGATGTCCACATTGCATCATTATTCAGGAAACTCTGGGTGCTCTGAGGGATAGAAGCTCCTTGCTCACCTAGTGGGATGAGTTGCTGATGTAATAAAGTAGCTCTCTAATTAATTTTGTGAAGGAGAAAGAGAAAAGCCAAGGAAAAAGTCTGATTATTTTTGGAACTGTATTTTAGTGGCAAGAAGTGACAAAGTGTTATTTCTACAAGAGGTATGGTGCCTGTGTATCATCTGACACAGCAGGAACAAGCAAGTTCCCAACTGTTTTCTGTTTAGTAGCTGCATATTTTCCCCCTATTACTTAAACACACAGGTAACATAAATGTTCGTTTATTCCTGGTTATGATGGAAAGGTACAACTGTTCGCCTGAGGAAAAGGGCCACTGACAGTAAGTCTCAGATGTGTAAACCCAGCCAGCACTCCACAAATAAACATTCATCACAACCAACCAAATAACTAAAAGGTAAAATATCAACATATTTATGCTGACACAAAATCTGGCGTAAGGCCAGTTTTTAGTGGCAGTGTTTATGTTCTTTTTGCCTTTATTCATATATAAAGCCTGCTGAGCTCTCAGAAAACCACACTCTGCCTACATTGAAAGGGATAACATGGATGGAGGTGACAAAGTGTCATCAATGACTTTTCTCAGCACAGATTTTAAGAGAGGAATTTGGTTCTCCACCTCACAATCAGTGAGGCATGAAGAGCCCTGTTATTTAGAGACTTCATACCCCCACAGTTAAAGACTGGTGACTTCACTTACTCTTTCCAGGGCATGCTGGACTTTGGAACTAAACATCACAAGTGCAGCCAGGAATGAGAGCAGCCAGTAAACCAACAGAACGCCTGAAGACTGGATGCCCATCATTCTTTCCGCTTGGGTAAGGAACATGGCAAGGATCTGTGCGGAAGTACAGATTTGTCTAAATAAATAGCTGCTAATGGAATGACAAATATTATTAACAAATTAATGGATACAATAGAGAAACATCAGTTAGTTTCAAACATTCCAAGATGTTCAGAGCTGCGGTATTGTTCCTAAAAGGCTAAAGCTGAAAAAAGCATTATATGCAATTTTGCACCCAAGAATGTCTCTCCAGAAAGGACAAGTAATAAATCTACAAGTGGGCCAATAGGTTGGGAGAATCTAGGCTATGAAGACGCGATGATGGAAGGGGAGGATAGGCATCTGGGTTGAACAGAAATCTCATTTCATTGTAAACCATGCTAAATTGCATACCATGGTTATGAGAAACTACATCTTGTCTTGTTGTGCGAGACCTCTTTCTAAGCACTCCTGCTACCTTGCTTCTTGTGAGGTGTACTCAGCCCACAGGGCTCCCTACTGTAGCTGGAGACCCAGTGATGTGCCCCAGCTCCAAATCCCTATGGAATCACACAGCAGAAACTCACAAGGTGTGTTTCCAGCCTCTACTCTCCGTCAGATATCTTTGTGCTCAAAGATACTGAGAAACATGGGAAGTACAAGATCTGCCCCAGGAGGGCTAAGCAGGGCCACAGAAAGACAAAACAAAGGAAGAATTACCATTGTGATTCCCACTACGACAGGGCTAATGAAGAATGCTGGAGCCCGTGGGATTCCTTGGCTTATTTCCCACAATACGAAGAAGACATTAGAAAAACACAGTATTACCAGGATGAATCCAAGGACCTGCAGCAGAGACAGCAGACACACATTGGAATAGATTGATGGGACATTCTACCAAACTGAATGCTCCAAGCAGCCTGGGCAGTAAGACTGGAGGGGTGGAAGAGCAGGTCTGGGACACAGAGTGTTATGGGAAGTAGCGAGGAACAAAACAGAAGTACAGGGAAGACAATCTTCTGAGAGGTCTTCCTAAAACTTTACTTGATTTATACTGACCTGACTTTACCTGAGTGAGTAAATGTCAAAGCAGACACAGAGACAGACCATCAGAGAAGAGTTAATGATTTAGAAAAAATAAGTTCTGCATCAAAGTTGTGTTGATGTTAGGATCAAACCCTGTCCTCCACCCTTACCATTTTGGTTTTGAAGATGTGGGACATCCTGATATAGCCTTTGTTTTTGTGTCGAAGATACAAGTAGTAGAAAGGAAAACAAATCCAAAGATAGGCACAAGGGATCCAGGCAATGACTGTACTCTCAAAGCACCAGGTAAATCTTGGGGTGTTTGTGTACCATGTCTGGTTCCAGTCCTGTCACAGAACCAACACAAAAGTGAAACAGTAAGGCTAATGTACGCAGAATTTCACCAGCTAATGCAAGGTGCTAATGCCACAACTGAGAGCTACTATAACGTCAGGGGAACTTGATTTAGGGTTTCAAACATAAAAAACATTTGGCAAGGAGGGGCTGCTGGAGAACAGAAAAGTGTCACAGGGGAGGGAGGGAGGACTCAGCAGAAGCATTTTGGAAGGAATGGAAGTAGGAGAGGAAAAGAAAAAAAAGCTTGGAAAAGTGCAAGACGCCAAAGAAAGCGCATAATGTATCACAACTAGAAAGAAAAAAAAAAAAGAGAGGAAATTTAAGTTATTTAATGTGGAATGACAAATATAATTTGGGAATGAAAAAGACTATCAGCATTTGGGAACCATCAGAACAGTCAGTGGGGAGCAAGCAGTGAAATGGAGATAAGGAGCAAAGAAGTGTCCTAGTGCATGAACGGCATTGCAACTGCACTTCCTCAGCTGTATTTACAATCCATTTGTATTTTTTTGACTGAACAAATAGTTGGATCTCATCTGCTAGCATAATAATACTAAAATATAGCAACTGTGGATGAACAAAGCAAGGGCATTTTTTCTTCAGCAGCTTGTGGAGGAGGTTCGAGTCCTTTATGTGGAGGATATAATGCACAGCACGGCCGGGGGAAAGGAATCACTTGAAGAGGAAGCAGGTAAGGGCTCACTAATTACGTGAGTTCATCAACCCTGAGGGCAGAAATCCACCCGAGTCTGGGCTGGTCAGCTCATCAGAGCCCTTCCACAGGTGTTTCTGTAGCGGGTCATGCAGCAGACGCTTTCTGAAGACAATAAAGGCCCTAATTTCAGTACCCTTCCAGCAGCGCAGCTCCACTCTCATCAAATTTCCTGTCACCGCCCGAGAGCTTGGGCTGTTCTCCATTTGGGTGAAAACTCCCCGCGGGGAGGCAAAGTCCGCGGCGATGGCGGAAGCACACCTGCCGCTGAGGGCCAGCGCCGCGCCGGCCGCTGCCGCGGGGCCCG
>JAVSBS010009731.1:3626-17255 GCA_033124195.1 Coracias cyanogaster
ATTCGAGTCATAGGGCTTGTGAGCAAGCAGTTCATGATGTACTCCACAGTAACTTATCGTGGGCTGATCATAGGCAAGGAATGTTGACACGTTCATAGACAATGGTATCTAGGGGAAGAACAAAGGTGAAAACCAGCCAGTTAGCAAAAGACACAATCAAGTTGTACTTGCCTGAATTTGCTGTTAAAGAAATGGACTGTCTAAAACCATTGGCCAATGCCAAATCTAGTGATGCGAATTAAAAAAATCTCTTCCTTCTCTCAATCCCTCTACCCCCTTCACTCCACCCAAACCCTGGTCTTCACTAGAGTGTTTCGAGTCTAACCACTACTACCTTTGATATTGTGGCCCAGGGCTGAGTGTGTGCTTGAATGTGCTTGCGAGGACTAAGATATAATTGAACTCAGGTTATCTTTAAAATGTAATTAGCCTCTGTTAAAGTCAAATTATCATGGAGGAGAAAGAGGAATGAGTCAATTGGGGGTATATGGAATATTTCAAATGAAATGTAAATGGCTTTTCAAGTTTAAGAGTGGTTGGTGGATCCTGTTTGATTATATCAGTGCGTGTGATACCTTTGGTCTGCTGGGAAATACAGGTGGCATGTTTCCACTTATTTATAGCATAAGCATTGATTTGAATCTAGCAGTGTTCAGAAGATATTGGACCATGGTAGATCATAGCTTCATATGCTGTTATGCTGTGGTAGCTCAGGAAGCTTGACTATTGCAGGTTTAAACCAAATGCTTTAGGCTGAAAAGTTGTAAATCTTTTTTTTTTTTTTTACTAGTTTGGGGATTTTGAACATGCTTCATCATTGATTGTTTACTGTAGAATCACTGTAGAATCAGAGGAGTAATTAATGCAGATTTTTAATTTTATGTGTTTGCACTATTAGATTTTTTTTATATAGTAAGAGAATAGAAGGATGAAAAAAGTAACTATTGTAATGGTGGTGTGAGACATGCATTTAAAGTATTTAAAAATCAGATTTTTTTTATTTGTGGCTTATTGTTCTCTTGCTGTTATTTTGAAAACTGAAATGTAATATAACTAAACATGAAGACAGGTAATATTTAAAAGCCTTTTGATTTGCAATATCAAGTAATACAAAACAAAACTGTTTCTCATTATCACAAATGGTTAGCGCATTTAGATGTCCCCCCTGTACCTCTACCTGCTCATGGCAGCATATTGGAAGTCCTGTTATAAACACTGCTCCTATGCTCTGGAAAGCTTAGAGGTAGACTGAAAAATGTAAGGAAATGAATGACTGTTTTACCTACATGTGAGATATGAAGAGTTAAATAACATTCAGCTTAGAGGATGGATGGATGTAGCCTATCGTGATCACATGGTCTGAATCAGAAGAGTATCAGTTAAACCTGTGACGAAGCTGTATCTTCATAGAATAGCATCAGAAAACCAGTGGAAGGTATCTTTTTCTGTCCTGACTCTTGTATTTGAAAGATTTAAGGTTAAAGACTGTATCGTAAGTGTCTGGTGATCTGTCTCTTCACTCACAAAAAATAATGAGCCCTCTCTTGGGTGGGGTTTTTTTTTTTCTTATTTTTCCTCTTATGATGAAATACTGGATGAACACCTCAAGCTTTCTTAAAAATGAAAAGATTTTACCTGAGGAAGAACTTTCGAACTTTCGCATTTTAAATACATGCAGCAAGAAGAAAGGCACCACATTTTTCCCCCTTCATAAACACTAATGATATTTTTTTCTTACACTGTTGAAGGTTTCCTTTTACAACTCTAAATGTATTTCCTAATCTAATTTCATGAATGCGGCAAAATGCTGGATGGTGTCACCATGGGCATGGATTACTTTTGGAGGCTGCAGTGCAATGAACACGTACTGTTTTGCATAGCTTTGCTCTCCTCATAGACGAAAGGCTACAGTGCTATGCTATCTCCTCATAACTGCTGTGATTGCATCAGAACCCTGGCCCCTAAGTCATCTCCTCAAATAGCAATTTCAGTACAACAAACACAGTTCTTAAGCCCTGCTGTAAACAGGACTGAACTTCTCCCTCCCAGGCTGATTGTGCCTTCAGTTCCAGTGGTACTGTAGAGTAAAAACATCTCTAGTCCTCTTTGTACGTAACCTAAAGACTGCCATAGATTCTGGAGATGAGACGTAAGCAATGCCACTTCTGTCTCCATTCGTATTCTGTTGGCCAGACACGTGCCCGAGAGATTTACAGAATTTCTTGCTGTATGAACCGCTGTGATAAACAGTGAGTCTAGAAGGCATGAGATGTCCTGAAGAGTGTCCAGAAGAGTATACAGAAGGGAAAAGCGGTGTAAAGGCTCTGACTATGCCGGGTTGTGTAGGTGTGCTGGTACTTACTTTTCCCTGGCCGCTCAGCTAGTTTAGTCATTCCTACATTGCCCATTTTTAACAGGAGCAAAAGGTGGTGAATGGCCTTGAATCGCTAATGCCTATCCACACTTCAATTGAAACCAGGCAAAATGTTGTACGATTTGGCATCAAATGTGCTGTTGCCCACATTTTGGTTGGAATAGTCAGTGAAGAGATATTTAGTGCCCCATCTATGGAAATAGAAGATGTGGGCTGACATGCTTTGTAAAAATTGAAATCTATCTCTGTGTGTTTGGAATAAGAGCTGAGGCTCTCATGTATTTTTGGAAAAGGTTCAGACTGGGAAAAGCATGTGTGTGTTATGATATTAATATTTGGTCATATTCTCAGTACCCTTCGTTAATGTATTTTTCATGTAATTATCTAGACTGCTGACATTTGATCATGTTCTGTTGCCAGCAACATTAGAATGGAAGGAGGCAGAAGGGAGGAATGAGCACTTTAACTGCTTCAGACCTATAGTCAGAAGCAAGCTGGTTATGGGCTTGTTCTAGTTTCTTTCCGATGCTGACATCATGGCCATATAGTAAAGCAACTCTACAGGAAGTTGGTCAGCTGTATGAGGTGGGCAAAGGAAAGTCTATGTGCAATTGCCCTGGAATGTAGACAGTTGCGTGCTACGGTATAGTCGTGGAACGATGTTAGCCCTCATGGCATGGTAATTAGGGGAATATCCCTGTTTGTATTTCCTCCTTTGCATTTTTCCTTCCTGTTTTCTTTCTGATAGTGGTAGGTGTCTTAGTAAAAGTTCTATCTTTAGAAACCTCCTGTTCTTTGAACTTCTTAAAAAAATTCAAATAAATAATACCACAGCATTTGTCATGATAGCTCTCATCTCTTTGACAGCGATTCTGGAGGAAAAAACCACTGCATTGTTTAATTACTAGTGATGCGTGAACTTCATATTTGTTTGGAGTTCAGGTTGAGGTGAGCTTCCCAAAAGCCTTGGCTTATCTCAGATTTGCAGTACAGAAGCCTTAAAATTGCAGTTACTCTTCAAGGAGGCATCTATCCCGCAAGCTGAATTTCACTGCAGTATTAAATTTCTATACACTGTGTGTGGGGATAAAGTTTCACCAACCCTGTATCTTTTCAGTAAGGAAGTCTAAAACTCCAGACTTCTTTTACATAGAAAATATAGCTAAAAGTTTGCATTTACAAAACTGTATAGCAGACCAGAATTTTTTTTTTTTTAAAAAAAAAAGTCTGCTCAGTCCTCATAAGAATTTAATTCAATGTTTTGGATGTTTTCACATTTCTGTTTTGATCCTCCCTGGCAGTTGAAAAGTTACCACAGATTAAAAAGAAAGTTGTTTGTGGTTTGTTTGGGTTGGGGTGGTTTTTGTTTGTTTATTTTTGGTTTTATTTTATTTTGTTTATTGTTGTGGTTTTTTTGAAGAGTCAGAGAATTTGGCTCTGGCTTCTTTCTAGCAGCTACAGAGATCTGCAGGAAATAGGTTATTTTATCCAATCTGCAGAAGTATATTCACTACTAAACAGATGCGAGCTGCTGGGGGCGGGGAATGCTTCTAGCTCCAGATGAGTATCTTGGCAGTCAGCAAAGATGGGAAAGGTTCTAGCAAAGGCGTACAGCATTTATTAAGCTTCTGGTGGTGTGGCTGTGTTCTTATCTGATTGCTTGACCTTGGCTTGGCTTTCATGAGAAACAGAATTGCATTTTTTTCTGAATTTGTTTTATTTAGAATTAGAGGTAATATCTTCAGTCTAAGGATTTTGGTATTTTGTTGAATTTAATGGACATGGGGTGTTCAGACCTTTCGGGGGGATTTCAAGACTCAGCCACAGAATCCTGGAAAATAAAGCTTGGAAACTAAAGGCGTAAGGGCATAGCCACAGATCTAGAGTGGTTTAAGAATTTAACCATGGAAAATATGATAGGCAAAGGAATACTATCCATGGAGACAGCAGAGGTAAGGAGCTGAAAAACAGAAGATCATCAACAGGAGGGATGAAAATAAGTTAACTAGGTTGTACAGTGAAATAGGAGAATAAAATGAGCTGAAGGATGGAAGTAATAGAAGTGAAGTAGTTGTGATACATCATTCCAAAAAGGAACAGAATATAGGAATGTTATTACAACATAGCCACAGGAATATAATATATATCAGCCTATGGTCAGCATATGATAATTAAGTCTATTTTATGTGGAAGTCAGTGGAATTTTGCTATTGACTTCAGTAAAAAAAAAAAAAAAAGGAACAAGTCCTTGTAATATATACTGGGGAACCATGAAGGTTTTATTGGCATGAATCAAAATTAAATGCTTTATTTATGGCCAGTGTGAAGAATCCTGTTAGTTCAAATGACCCTCAACACAAACCTGGTACTTTACCATCCATTAGTTTGTGATATATTTGCCAGATTATTTAAATTTACTGCAGGTTAAATTTTGAATAGCACTATTTTTTAATCCCTATGCATGTGAAACAGAAAAGGACTTGAAAGGAATAAAATACCTTGAGTTTATTAGATAGAGAATACATTAGAATAAATTAATTAATGTATTTAAGAAATCTTATTTAAATTGGCTCTTTCATGAATCTTAACAGCCTGATTTCAGACTTTGAATTATAAATGAAGGCAGATTCTGTCTTCATTTGGGAACTCCCTGGATTCTTTCTTTCTCTTCTATTTCCTGCATCTGTGAACCTTGCTCACTATTGAGTGTTGGTCTCAGCAAAGCATTGCTGAACCCATTTTACTCATATTTATTAGCCAATATTTCTGGGATATCTTCATTTCTCCTCCGAATACCCGTGTTTCCCACAAGCTTTCTTATTTCCAAGTCACTTGTCAAACCGTGCTTTGGTTTTGCTACCTCTGTTTTCTCAGCCCCTTCTCAACTTCCCAACTTGCTAACTGCAAACTTCATTCTGCTGTTTTCTTTACCATGGTCAGACACATTTGCTTGTTTTCCTCTGTCACCCTCTGTCCTATTTTGGCACATTGGCACATTTCCGATCATGTCCACTGCTTTTACCTTCAATGTCTTTGCTTCACACAATGCCTGGTGACTTCTGCATCTGCCTTTTGCTCTCTGGTGACTCCATCCCTCTGTCACCCCACTGGTTCCGTCCTCTGGCCTACCCCAAGCTCATTCCACTGCAATGCATCTCATCCTGCCCGCTCTGAGAGCTGTCCCTTCTAGCGACTGTCCTCATAGTGCCGGCTATAGGCACAGTTCCCCAGTTGTTACTGTCTGCCTCTTTTCCCTGCAGTCCTCCAGAGGTGCACTTTTGTTTTCATATGCAACGTTGCAGGGCATTGTATTACCTATCCCAGATCTTACCGCAGACCTTTCAGAATATTTTACCATTTTTCTTTGTTTTATCCAAATCTGTTTCCATTGCTGCCTAACACTGCGGTTTCCCTAAGAGAGCTCTATTAATTTGGTGGTTTCTTTTTCTTTTGTTATAAGATGCAGACAAAATGCCATGTTAGAGTGTCATCCAGAAAGTCTTGTTACAGTGCTGCTGGACTATAGCAGTTCTGTACGTTTTTGTTCTCATGTTAGAAACTGCTTCTTGTGCTGAATGGTGAAAACCTGTTGAACGTACACTCCAGGCACAGTGTAGTAGCCTTGCACATACTCTGCTCCTCAGTGCTTCCTGTTTTGTTTCAGTAACCTAGATATGTCTTGGAATATTTTAAGTACTTTGCAGGATTCTGGTTTATTGCTAAAGTTGCACCAGCATTACCTGAACATTAATTCAAGCTTCTTAACTGGCTTCTCCTTGAAGCTGAGTCCCAGTTCCTTACGGGGTCTTTGGACAGGGCTGTAGCAAGATTATTCTGTACCTTCACCTACGTCTTCTCCCCCCACACTCCCACGTTTAAATCCTTTTTGTGATTTAGGCAGATACTGCATGTAACTAGTCTCTTATTTTCTGTCTCAAGTGGCGTGTCCAGTGACTTCCTGAGAAAGCCCTAGAGCTGTCTGCTAGATATAGTTATGAGAAGACAGTACCTATCTGATTGTGATCTCATCCCATTTCATTCAGTCTACTTCTTCAAGCATGTATTTATTAAAAGTGCTGTGCCGTGAAATGAGGGAGATAATTAAACACAAGCTTCTGTTAAAGGAATAGATTATCCTGTTATAGCCAATTTGTGACAGTTGGGGATTTCCAGCTCCTCTACCAAAATGTAACTCAGCCATGGGGGTAAGGTTACCAAAAGCTACTTTTTGGTGGTGGTGGTGCTGATATTTGCATAAGTGTGAGGAGGCCTTATGGTAAGGCAAGGAGTACCTCAAATTAAATTGCGGTCCCTTAAAAGTGCTGAAAATGGATGGCTGCAAAAATTGCTAGTCACTTTTAAAGATCTTCATTTCCCTTTAAACTTCTAAATTCTTAGGTGGCTGTTCTTTAAAACTTGTGTCTGCAACCTTTCAGAGTCCAGGTTCTAAAGGCCTGGGAAAGGGCAGTATGTTGTTACATCCCCTGGTGAGAACTTTGGCAGGAAATGTCACAGGGCATAGGTATTAACTCACCCAGCTTCACTTGTGAATGGCAGGAAGGAGTTGTGCGAGTGAAGGAATGCAAAGGGAAGGACATTTTCAAGCTTTTCCTGCTGCTCTCCAAATGAATTTTATTCAGTTCAGGCTGTGATTAAACACAACGATAAGCAGTAACCATAGCTTTTGTTGAATAGCAAAATTTTTATTCACGGAAACATTAATGCCCTCTTGGTGAGGGAGAATTGCCCTTTCTATTCAAAGGGAACATCTGTCCAGATGTTGTATGTGATTTCAACATGTAAATTTCTGTTGCTCAAGAACATTTGCTTGTGTTCTGCTATGATTTTCCTTCTCTGCAGGAAATCCGGGCAATAAAGTACAGTAGTGACAGGTTTCCTGTGTTCTACTTGGCTTTGGTAATTCTTCTATTTCAACATGTTCATCTCTGGTCGCCTAAACTGGGGTCCCACATTGTGAGAAGTAATGCAACCAAACCAGACCTGTATTATTATGCATCTAGTTTGTGCCCAGTCTTCACCACCATGTTAGACTAAACCTCTGTCGTAATTATATGTTCTTATCAGAGAAAGACAAGAGTGAGGAAGCAACGCACACATGAGAGGTCTGCATCACATCTGGATTCTAAGCTTTTTAAACCATCCAGTCAGTCACACAGAATGTGAGGACCAGTTGTCTCCATGGCAATATAAGAAACATATTATTTCAAAGCTCCCACTGAACTAGCTGCTGCTTCTAGGCTTGACTTGTTCTAGTGGCTGGATGCCTTGTGTTTATATTGATACCAAAGCAGAAAAAGCTTTAGTGACTGCACAATGAGAATCGATAGTCTTTTCTTTTAATTATTTTTCTTTAAATTATTATATCAGTGTAGATTTGGTGTTGTAATTTTAAAGGTGAAGCAACTGGCAAAAAACTTTCAGCAAGTTGAACAGTTTTTACTAGTTTTGACAATGGCCTTTACCGGTTTTTGAAATGCCAAAGTCAACAGCTGCTACAGAATGTTACCCCTTTTTAGGTAGTAGAAGATAAGGAAGAGGAGGAAGCAGAACTAAAAAGGTTTGGTTTTTCATTCTGATTCAGTTCATTGAGGTTCAGAGTAAGAAACAGTGAGCTTTGCTTTCCTAGTTGCTGGACATATTGTCTTGTATGTTGTTAGTCTTCTCAAAATTTGGACAGGGTGACATTTGCTTAACATCCTTCCTTCCTGCAGAGAATGTGATGCTCATGGGATGAGAACAACTTGTGACTTGATTAGCCTAAATTGTTTGCTTGGCTTTGAAAGCAGTATGTATTACACTTTATTTTAGTTGGATATTCACCGTAGCTATTAATGTTACAAAATGAACAATTCATACTCTTCTGCCTGACAAGATAAATATTTGCCCCAACTTTTTGATTTATTTTTATTGTGTGTGTTTGGGGGTGATTTGCTTTTAGTTTGGGGTTTTTTGGTGCATTTTCTTTTTTTTTCTTTCCTGTTTGTTGTGGGAGTTTTTCATTGTTGTTTGTTTGTTTTTACTTTAACAGCCTGCAGTTTGGGATTTGTTTTAATTTTTTTTTTTTTTTAAACAGCAGTCCTTCAAGTTCTAACATAATAAATTGAATTAGGCAAGTAGATATTAGTGTATCATTATGAGTAAAAATCTATCCTTTCAGCTGATATTGTTTGAAATATGCTTCATATTATTTAATAATTAAGTGTATGCTGCCCTAAAGTATTTGTAAAAATGTTATTACAATTAGATCTCTATCTCTTGAGCACTAACCTTTTTAGTTTTCTTGTGTGTTTTTCATTTGGTTACAAAACTTGGTGTTTGTTGATAGGCTCTGAAGACATAATTTCTGAAGTATCATTTAAAAAAGACAGGTCTGAACTTTGTGGGTCAGTGAGTAGATCAACACAGATACGGCTATATGTAACATTTGTTACGTATAGAAGGAGGTAGCTATTTTTGTTTTGGTAATGTGTTGCAGCTTGAAGAACCTGACCACCATACTGTATCTTCATTATAATCAATTATTTAGGGATCAAGAGATAATCTTAAAATATGAAGAATTTGCATAAAGAGAAAGCCTGGGAAAAAAAGACACCTTTGAAAAGTGTCTGTAAAGATGTCTCAAAGAGATTATGTTTCTAAGCCATGCATATATAGGTAGATTGTATGTATTTATTGTACCCATGCACTTGTGAACAAGCCCTAGAAGAGGTCAGTCCATCTCCTTCTCTTCTCCTCTGAAAGTTTTAGAATACTAGAAACAAAACTAGACCTTTTTGGCCTATCTAGAAGGAAAGGAAGCTGAAAGAAATGAACCGAAGAAATTGGTTTGATTTAGATTATATATTTGTTTCTTATTTAGGGGAGGTCTATCTCCCTTAAAAAAACCAAACAGCTAAGTTTAGAAAACAACGTACTACAGTTAAGTTTAGAAAAACTTGTCCAAGGCAGTCTTATTTGAACATTGGAGTGCCTCGTTAGTTAAATACCCCAGGGCCTGGTCATGCAGGATGTCTTGCAGAAACTGAAGGGAAGACTTGTTTAGGAGAGCTCCGTGGAGAGTAAGGTCTGTACTTGGTATGCTCTTAATGAGCAAAAGTTGCTGAAGAGTGGCTGTATCCAATATCTACCCAGTTATGGCACAGACTGCAGTTACTTTTACAGATTTTCATTAAGCATGATTGTTTAGGTTGATAGTTGAACTTTTTTGTCCATCATAGGTTTTATTGAGGACTCTATATTCCTCAAAGGTTAGATTCTCATATATTGGATAGACTTGTGTAGAGTGTGATTAATATGATCTTATTTTCTTTATCCTTCTCTAATTATTTTAATGTAACAAGCAATTTTAATATCCCCTAAGTGCTATAACAAGCAATCTCATTACTTTTCATCAGGCTTGTTTACAGAGAAATAAAAGAACAGCAAAATAAATAAGAGTGAATAAACCAGAAGTTGAAGTGTTACCTCCTCTGAGTGTTCAGAACCATGAGTCAGACTCTGAAGAAGTCATGAGCCTACCTTAAGAAAAGGAGGGTATTTTTTGTTGATATAATCTTCAGCTTCTTGTTTACTTTTTACTATGTGAGCAGTTGGGGAACATTATATAGCTTTTGTATATAACGGTGTGGACTAGCTTTTAACTTTAGTTAAAATCAAGTGCCTTGATGCTCTCTTTCCTTAAGCTGTCATGTCCCAAAATATGCTTTCTTGACTCCAGAAAAGGAGACAGGAAAGCCTGGTGCTGCTGACACAAACTCACAGTGAAACAACTTGCTGCAGTTTTAAATATTGGGCATTAGCTTTTAGCCCTTGGTATTTGAATGTCTCTCCTGCTGAATGGACAGTGATTGTGGCTTTTATAGTGTCCAAAGTCTGAGCCTGCCAGCTGTTGCATGCAGTTGTGACTAGCCTATTAGAACGAGCTGATGAGGCATCCACATAGTTAATCTAGCGTTTGTTTAAATTGGAGTTGTGTGGGCCAGCACAGAACTTTTGTTTGAAATCCCATTACTAATATCTTGAGATTAAACTGGGGTACCAGTTTAAAAACCACGAAAAACAACCACTGAAACCTGATGCTTTCAGTCCTCCTGACATTTCTGGAGAGTTTTCTGGTCAGAGCTGTAGCTAACAGAATCACATGTTCATGGAACTGAAAAATTCACGCACTCTCGCAGCAGAGGTGTGTGGGCAAAACCCTCCATGCAGATTTAGCCATGCTTGGTTTTATTAGCTTAGCTTGTATTGGTCCCAGTGTTCTTCAGCTGGTACAGGAGCTCTGCTGTGAGGTTGTTCTGATGAGTGTGATTGCCATTACAGCTCTCTCAGGTGACTTTCAGCTACGTTGAGGTGTTTGATGGTCAGTGATATCAGGAATATTCCTATGTAGTGAAATCTCAAGTCCCAGGAGCCTTAGGAAGTGTGTAAGAAAGGTTAAAAAGAATAAACCAATAAATTCCCCCCCTTCAACCTCACCTTATGCTTCTCTGGTACCTCTGTACTGCTGCATTATTTTGTGAGGCAATGTTGACCAGTACTTGAGGTTGGCCAAAACATGCCAAGATACGTGTCATATGTGGATTCATTTACAAAACATATAATGAAAATGTCTCTTTGGATGTAGGAAATAACTTATGGAGAATGAGAATGTTAAGCATGTGCTTTTTACTCATCCTCAAATGTGTTGCAATATAAATTCCTCTTTTTACATTTTAAACTAGTGTCCATGGAGTGGTGTCCTCTTATGCACAATGTTCTCAAATTATTAAAGAAAATTTAAAAATCTAACTTACATTCATAGCTTGCATCAGCTTATGAGTAATATTATTTCAATGACTAATCCAGACATACCTGTCAGATATGAAAAACCTATACAGAGACTGCTTTAATCTATTTGCTGATTTTTTTGTGGTCCCAAAGTCCCTTGAAGTACCTGACTGAAATCCAAATGTGCTCCAGATGCTGAGATTTTTTCATGTAGATCTTTAAGGTAGCTGGAAAACAGATTCCCTTGGGATTCAATTATTTGTTGAAGCTTAAATGGTTTGTTTACTGTAGGAAGCATTTTATTTTTAAAATCTATTTTGCTCTCTGTAGTGGATCTGTTTTCATCAAAAAACTTCCTATATGCTGCACAGAATTCCAGATATTTTTCTCCTATCCTTCCTTACTTGTTCCCTCTCCCCACCAGGCTGGTAAAATGCTAGGTTTTGTTTCTGTTGTTGCTCTGAAGTACATTTTGCTTTGCTGAAGAAGGAGGAGCTGGGAGTTCCTGGCTTGGCTAGAAGCAGGTTAGTGCTCTCGGTGGTAACATGCAGCTGGGTGTTACAGTGGGTGTTACACTGAGCCTCAAGCAATGCCAGGGCATCACAGAATGGGGGGTTGTCAGTCAGATTGAGGGGGCTTAACTTGGGTGTACACAGTCACAAAACAACAGTTAGGGAGTCCCTGTTGTGTGAGGTAGGTTCCTGTTCCTCAAAGTGTGTGAGGAGTGAATTGGATCATCTATCCAAAGAATAACTAAAATATCTATCATATAAAATGTCTATCCAAAGAATAACTAAAATATCTATTGTATAAAATGTCTATCTAAAGAATAACTAAAATATCTATCGTATAAAATGTCTATCCAAAGAATAACTAAAATAGGCAAAGTATCAATTCTCCATATAGTTACTATTACAGTTTAGTTAACCAGCATATTGCTTTTTTCTACTTGTTTGAATAGAGGCATTTTCATGTATCTTAAAAAAACCTTCTGAATGATGCCAAAATGCTAGTGCAGTTTTGGCAGAGGCTCTCCTGGAATGAAGTTCTCTTTCTTTGTTAGTGGTGGGAGAAATGACATATTCACCCAGAGGGGAGTGACTTTCTAAAGGACGTTGGGAGAAACAACTCAAAACACAGAAGACTTTAAACCAAAAGTCAGATTTCTAACTAGAAAGTTATAAAAAGAATAGAGATTAATATATCTAAAAGAAAAAAAGAGGGAAATTTACTTTTTCATGTTCAAATAAAATACTGTTTTAGAGCCTCAGTTCTTGGAATTTATTGTGCAAAGACCAGTGTTTTGGTTATTTCTACAAAACAGTGTAATTTCATAAAACTTATCTGAGTAAAGTATTTCCGATTACATTAGTAAATAAGCTCTGTGTAATTATAAGTAAATTAAAGAAAGATCTTTATTAAAAAATTGAATGATATTATAACAGGAGGCTAATACCAGATGCAGCTTGAAAAGCAAGAGCAACGGTTAATGTAATTTATATATCTCATGGATGGAGAGCATGGGATATATGGTTCTTTCAGTTCTCAGGAAAGGTTCTTAAAAATTTGCTGTTTACCTGACAAGCATAAAAATGTTATTTTCTGATGTGAGAGCAGTAATGGTATAGCATTTATTTTCCTGAACCAAGACATCCTCTACATATGTTGTCAAATATTTGTGCTAATGAAATAATTTTGTGTTTTTAAACTTCTTTCCCTCTCTGTGTTTGTGGCCTTCATATATTTTACCGCTGTATAATTCTAGAGGGAAAAAGCTCTGTTACATTCCCGAGCAATATATGCTAGTTTATTTCTATTGATAATATTTGCACTTGTTAAAATATTTTCCTTACGTGCATTGGTTGCACTCAGGCTGGATTTATGTATATCTGTCCATAATGAAACAGTTATTCAATGTGGGACCACAAATTTTGCGGGGCAGGAAAGCATTACTTAGCCCATTTATTATTAATTATTTTAAATCCCAGGCCAAGCATGCAAAGCATGAAGTGGCAGTTTACTGATAGCCATGTTGTTCATCTTCTTTTTCACTCTTAAATGCTGCATTAGTTACTGTGGCAGATTTTCAGGAAAATTATAGTAAGGAAGGGAATGTAGACAATACACTGTGGCAGAGTTAGAGGTGTACAGGCAAGGGGCAAAGCTGAGGAGTTTTTAAAAAAAAAAAAAAAAAATCCTGAGAAGTTGCTGTAGACCTTTTTGGTTCATTAACGATGACCTTAATTGCTGGTTTGCATGGTTCATAGAACTGGGACTGGAGTTGGGAGTTCTCGATATCCAGGTGACTCATCTGCTTAGCCCAGTGTGGTAGTTACAAAACCCATTAGGAGGCTGCTCTGTTACCTCTGTACAGCTGACTCCTTTATGACCCTCCTGGTACAGGAACTTGAGTAGGACTGATATAAAAAAGAACCTCTTTCAGTTGGTATCTGGGTTATTATTCCCCT
>JAVSBS010009731.1:21894-32500 GCA_033124195.1 Coracias cyanogaster
AGTTTAGGAGATTCTTTATGTTCTGTTTTTATTTGATTAGTATGGATTCTTTCATGCATGTTGTTTCAGTAGAAGAAAATGAGGAGACACAAAAATATCCTTAAAGCGTTCTAGTCTCTGTCCTTAATCTACCTGTCCTTTCAATTCTTTTCTGCCCCTGGAGGTGTTTGAGCAACCTATGCTACTGCTTTATATCACCTCTTTGCTTCCCTGCAGCAAACACATATTCTCTTGACTGTAGCATTTGTGCTGTATGTGAGAAACCAGATTGATATTCTTGCCGCGTTTACTGTACTTCTTTCACTGATACTGCTCTGCTGCCCCCAAGGTCCGAATGACATTGATCTGATGCTCTCAGCCTAGAAATAAAGCCAGCGTGAGCTGTACAGAACTCTCATGGCTAGCGCAAGGAAATAATTAACTCGTTCGGCTTGTTCAGATAAATGAAATAGGGTAAGAAAATTACAACTCAGACAAAGTATGTGAAGCATCATGTATTGCTGGGACAGGATCTGCTCTGAAAAGCAACACAAATGGACGTGTCTTAAGAGGAAGGTTTTGAAAAGCTGAGCTTGTCTAGCTGTCCAACTGGGGAGAAGCTAGTGCACTGAGAGCAGTAGTATTTGGGAGCCCGGTTTTCAGAGTTGTGGGAATTCTTGCCATTGTCGAGCTATGTCTTTCTTAATTCCTCATTGAAAACACCCTTTTGGAGAAAAACTCTCTGTCAGTGAAACAGTTTTCTTGAGAGAAGTTACAATTTTTTATTTTTTTTTTTAAAGCACAGTTTAATTTATTGATATGTAAGTTGTGTCGTTCTCCTTGGTCAGGGGTCCTTT
This sequence comes from Coracias cyanogaster, assembly GCA_033124195.1. Taxonomy (NCBI): domain Eukaryota; kingdom Metazoa; phylum Chordata; class Aves; order Coraciiformes; family Coraciidae; genus Coracias; species Coracias cyanogaster. The sequence continues at coordinate 22,731 of JAVSBS010009731.1, forward strand.
TTAGTTTCCCTGTTGTGCTGTGATCGTAATATATTAAGTCCTGTGCAGCATCATAGTAGCTGTTCAAATAGATGCATTTTAATTTCCTTTTCTCCTTTACCTGAGGTAACACAGATTTACTCCCTACGTCGTGGTGCATGTTACTGACTCTCTCACTGGGCATCCGTTTGTACGTGTGTGGCACAGCACCTCACTTGCTTCTAAGCACTCCATTATATGGACGTGGCAACATGAGGATTGGCAGAGCTTTTAATTTATCTTCATTTTATTTTGTAATCAGGAATATGCCTGTTCAATGGATTGTTCTAACATCAAAAATATATGCAACGTGTTTTTTACTGTATTTTGTGGAAACTTCTGCTTTGATGGGTAGAACTGTATGTCCCTTTTTATTTTTCCTTTTTTTCAGTGTTGGAGGAGTATTAATACTTCTCAGCTGCCTCTCTAAATGTTTTTCTTCCATCAGGGCCAACTAACTTGATGGAACAGGTGGTTGCTTAACCAGCAAATTGTTTAACATAAAGCCCCAGCCAGGATGTAGCTTCTCATAATTAAAAGACTCATACTGCTCCTGCCAGCCATCTTTTCCCTTGCTCAGCATTGCATCACCATTTCAGACAGAATGTGCAAGAATAAAATCAAGAAAGGCTCCAATATTAACCCTGTCTCACCCAAATCTCTCAACCTTTCTCATGTGTATTGCAGTATTGAGGTGCCATTAAAACTGGGTGGGACCTGCTTTCCATGTCTCAGGAGAAAGTATTTCTTTTTATTTCTACATTTCTTTTGACGATCGCGATCTCTTCTTGTCATTTTAGGGGCAAAACCCCCAACCTAAGCATAGGGTTGCACCTTCACATTGCAAAATGCTGTCAGTCAGGGACTCCAAAGGCAAGGCATGAAGTGAGTGTTTGGATTGCGTGTTACTGGAACAGCGAGTAGCCACTGACACGGGTAGAAAGAGGGGGGCTCTTTATGTTCTCCTCCTTACCTAGTATCCTGACTGCCTCAAATACAGGCCCTCCATATTCTTACTCAGAGGTTGTGGCTAGCAGGGGAGGGAAACAGTTATCCATGGAGGCAAGGCGCCCAGTGCGTCTGTCCTTTTTTTTTTTTTTTTTTTTTCCCTCAGTAACTTGAGGACAAAATCAAAACCTCTGTGATACTTACCCTTAGCAAGTAGTTGTCAAAACAAACCAGCCAACCCGGCAGCTAATTTTTAGGAGATTTTTAACATGTAAGCCATTATTAGCTTTCCACTTTCCAGTTAAACAAATGGACTCCTTCATCACCTAAGCAAGAAGACGGCTCCATTGCCCCTGTTATACTGAATTCTAGCTCAGTGGTTAAACTATACAGCATTACAGGGTCTTTAAATCAATGGGTATGTGTTCTGTGTTGAAATCTGTCAATTTGGCTATTTTATTTACATGTAGAAGTATTTGCTATAAATATACGGTGGATGGCTGTGTGCTGAGATGCATAATTGGCAAAGTGAGATTGTTACCAGCTGCAATCCTAATACTCAGATATGACAAATGCAGTATAATTCCAAGTATTTATGGTGACCTACTTAGAAAAGATGCAGTGCTACTATTACCATACTATTTATGTAGGCATGCCAAACATAAAAGAAGTCAGATATTGCTACCTTATAAGATATCCCTCTGGTTTTGGGGGGTAAAGGGCTTTTCTCATGTACCAGTTAATAGTGTATTCAAAGAGTTTTTTAGCAGATGTCTGAAAAAGGATCCAAAAATGCTTTGTTCAGAACAAATCTAATGTTGATTGCCATCAAAGGGGGAACTGGGGCCTCCAGTATAGTTGAGCCTTTGTAGTCTGAAATAAGGAACTGGCAGCTTGTTTACACATGAATCTGCACTGGAATAACAGAAATAGCATTTAATTCACTTTTTTTTTTTTTAGTGAAAGGTATTGTGGCCAAAGCATTTAGCATAGAACCTTCCTTCTCCATTTTTTCCTTTTTTTTAGCCCCCTGAAGGTTAAACAGTTGCTTGTTTGGAGAAGTTAAAGCTCTATACTTCAGGCTGAAAAGGTTGTTTAGACTAGTTTTAAGGAGCAGGAGAACTATATATGTATTTATTCCTAACGTTACTGGGTGCTTTTGCCAAATTACATTGCTTGAAGTATGGGATGGGGATCGTTAAACTACTTACCATTAATTAGTCCTTTTCTTTTTTAATTGTCCGTGTTTTACCAATTTAATAGATATTTCTCATTTTTGTGTCATCCACTTAGATCTGGTATAGTAGTATATCTCTGTACTCAAATGATAAAAATTGAAGCTTAAGGTTTCATACATCTTGATATTTTGTTACTGTCCTTTAAAGCATTATGGATGCTTTGATCAAATAATATTTTCAACTGACTACTGATTAACAGGGAGAGACAGTCAGATAGATTCAATCTCATTGAGAAATACACTATTAGTCTTTGAATAATTCCACAAATCCAAGCTTTGCATCACAGTCTGGCATCTTGTACATACAGGTTGAAATCATTTATTAGAAATCAAGATGAGAGAATGTATTACATTAAGATTGCAGAGTATTGAGAGAGATTTGAGTTTAATTTGTTGTCCCTTCAGAAATCTAGTTAATTGTGACACCAGGACTAATTTATGATAGTGGGTTATCATGTACAAAACCTCAATTTTATACACAGCACTGAGGATCTGTTTATTGTAAGTGAATTTTTAAAAACTGTAGTCAGATTGTCAACTGGTTTTATTTCTAAGATCCCATGTTAAACTCTCCCATACGTCCACCTTGTGTGGTTGCATTTGTCTACTAGTTGCAAGGTATGCCTTTTCAAAACGAGTCTGTTGAGTAACTTGGTAGTGTGGTGTGTGTGATAGCCTGGCTTTGAACTGATTGTTTATTAGTTATGATAATGTCTGTTAGGTATGCAAAAGTGTTACAAAAGCACATCTGCTCCTGTCATAATTGATGCCACTTTTCATCAAGATCAGCACTTTAAGCTGAGTAGGGCATTAATTAATATCAGAACTGGTCCAATAGTGAAAATCTTTCCTCCATGTACAGCCATGGTCTATTTGGCTATGGTAACTGTACTAATCCTGCTTTCAAACCTGGCTACATGAAAGGTCCTTTACTTTTTCAATTTTTAAGGAAATCATTGTGCTCCTGGATCCAGCTCTCCATTCTCTAGGGGTAGGCTGCATTTCCAGGAGGGACGTGAAACAGAAATCTGATGAATCCTAGGAGGGATGTGAAACAGAAATCTGATGAATCCTGCCCTAGAAACACTGCATGGTTACACTATTTCATGGCAGTTCTTATAATTCTCTCCATTTGTGCATACATGTATTTTCATTTGTCACTTCAATACACGCATAAAATATGATAGAGTTCCAGTTGCATTTGGAACTTTAGTTTCCAATTTTCTTATCAAATCAAAGTGTTTTATTAATGGCTATTTCTTCTACTAAGCTTAAAAAAAGTGTCCTTCATTCTCAGCCTACAGCTACAACTGGTTAAAGCATTTTCACAGCGGCTATAAAGAAATGCATGGTAAGTGAATGAGCTTTTATTATACCCACAGTTGTTTCTCTATATGATTTCTGCATGTTCTTGTGTGCATTTTCAAATGTATGTATATTAAAATTGGAGAGAGATGATTTCAAAGCTGGCTGCGTGACTATTTCCTAAGAGGTCTCTGTGTGCTCTTGAGCTGCAGAGATCAACAGTGGAGCTGGCATACCTCCATTTATTGACTGTGTGCAATTGATCTGCTTGGCACGTTTGGCTCAGCAGGTCCAGGATACGTTGACCAGAGGCAGTAGACATGCCTGGCTTAGGAAATCTGCTCAGGGCATGTGCCATAACACCAAAATACCCTGTGTGTTTCAGCCCTCCTGGCACTTGTGCTACTCAGTGTTGCAATCACAGTTTTCTACCTGTAGCCATACAAACTACAAACACTGTAGGAGAAATCTTACTCTATATTTTTGCATATCATGTGTGTTCTAATAGTGTGTTTAGAAAGTAAATTTTTGATATATGTATAGCACAGGCATAGCATTTGTAGCACAGGATTTACACATCGCATAAATGTAATTAGATTGAAAAAACCGTGATAGAATGGATACTTTAAATGGATCTCTTAGTGTTTTTTAATTTGACTGTGATGCTATAGGAAAAACTTGAAAGTGAAGGAGGGTGTGTTAGGGAACGTGAACTGGAAGGTGAACTTCCTCATTGTGTGCTGAAGGCTCATTCTACCAAGTGGACTGTACAGTTTCACTCTGAGGTTGGAAGGATGTAGCAAATAACATCCTGCAGAAGTCTCACCTAGATAATGTTGGTCATGAGGCGGATTCTTAATGGAGCTGAGTGTTAAATTTGTAGGAGGAGACTACGAAGTTGGAGGACAGAACTAGGATTTAGATTCTCTGGCTGATGGAAGAGGTGGTTTGAAAAGATGGGGTGCCTGGTTCTGCACTCGTGTGGGACTAGTGAGCTGTGTCTCAGGGTGTGAAACAACTATATAAGGGGCAATTCAGTAAGAAATTGTCTGCACGTAGCAGAGGGCAAGTGAGTCAGAATTACTGTGCTATTAAGAAAAGGTGTGGCGTATGAGGTAGTTCACTGCCAAGGCATGTTGAGTAGTTCTTTCACTCTGTCCAGCACTGGTGAGGAATTGGCCAGGGAGGAATATTGTCCAGTATTGAGCAGTGTGGTTAAAGAGAGATACAAAATAATCAAAGACTGACTCAAGGACAGCATCTGGAGAAATCAGAATCTAGACATGATGACTTAAGGGAATGGAGTCTTTAGTTAAGAGAAGATGAAGCAGGATAAGATAAAGTGCTGATAGATAGCAAGATAGATAAAGTGCTGCTGCAAAGAAGGGAGTATCTGTTCTCCATCATGGTGGGTAAAACAAGAAGCAGGTTTTAGATAGGATTAAATTGGATTAAACTTCTCATGTTAGGAATAATTCAAGACTGTAATGTATTGCCAGAGAAAATGGTGAAGTGTACTTCACAGGAAGCAAGCAAGAAATAGATTAGCCAGACTTCTGTCAAGGCTGACAGCATCATGGCCATTTCTGTCAGGGCAAGTGATGGACAAGGTGATCTCCCCAAGTCCTTCCAGCCTTATTCAGAAATGTAAGTTTTCATAGATGCTTTGAATTTGAACAACAACTAAAATCCCTTACTGTGTTTCTAGAGGCTGGTTTAATGTAAATATTTTCTCAGTAAGCTTCTAGATAGAAGCCTTTTTGTTGTTATAGTTAGAATTGAATCCTCCTGCTTTTTAGCCTTGAAAAGTTCATAGATAAGTAAAAGCTGTTAATTGTTTCCAAAATTAGAAGCTATACATGAAAGAAGTACACTTTTGAGTGAGGCTAGTCCTTGTTAGAAAAATAGAACCAACAAGTAGGTTAAAAGAGAATTTGGAGAAATCTGTGTTTTGTGTGGGATCAGAGATGTGCTTGCCAAAGTCCCATCTGTTCAGCTTTTATTCAGCTCTGTTTTCTTTGCACCTCTCTGTTGTGCTAGCACTCCAAATGGAGACAGAACTGACTGACTTCAAGTTCTGAAGTGGTGCTAGTTGTCTCTCCAAATGCAGCTATGGCAAATAGTGACTGAGTTTTTGTGGAGACGTTTCGTTGGTAGTACAGTCACCTGATTAAGACGTCGTCTGATCAGGAAAGCTTAAGAAGCTGGCCTTAACAAATGGGGAGCAATTAAAGGAATGATTTTGCTATTCTGGACATAGATGACAGCGGCACTCCCCAAGATTTCTATGGCAAACTGGGAAACTCTGTATTCAGGACTCTTTGCAAAGTCTGTCTGTGTTAGTGTATGTGTTTGTCACATCTATGATGTGCCTCTCTAAGAGTTAAACTGTGAAACAGGAAAATTGCACCATAGTTGAAATTACAGGAAAAGTATGTGCTTGAAAACTGAGGACTGAATTCTCTGTGATAAGCATGTAGCTTATAGCATATGGCATAGCTCTGTCATAAGGAAATCCTGTGTAGCCTGTAGTCTGGGAATGTATTTAGAGGCTGAATTATTTAAGCCACCTACAGCAGGCTTTAAACATCAGAAATTCTGCATTTGCATCTTATCACAGCACTCTTGTGGGTGGCCCGTAGCTCCGAGGCATATTTATTTGTGTTGATTGTAGGTGGCTCATTGGAGATACAAGAGAATATTTCCTCTTGAGAGAGGCACTCTGAGGAGAAGAGGTTATTTCTATTTTATCTTGAACTGATTTTGCTGAGGTAATATTTTTCTCAAAATGGATGGCTACCATTTATGTCTGTTCTTTATAGAAGTTCTGATAGAGTTTATCTCTTCCCCTATCCTGAAGAAAGAGACCTTGGTGAAGGTAGCAGTAATTGGGAGAGACAGCCCTGTAGGATGCAGTACAGGGGCTTTCATGTTTGAATTACACGTGATTTGGACTAGATGGAATGTTTTTCCACTCATCAAGGTGCTTAGAATGGTATATATCATCATTTATATCCCAGTAAGTGGGATAATGGATTTAATGATTCTTGCACTTAAAGCATCATAAATCCGGACTGATTCAACTAGGTTTATGCTAATGACATGGTACATGCAAAAGGAAAACAGGGGGTTAATCTGCTGATATATTTCATTGGGGCTTAATAAATTCACTTGTCAAAATAACTCTTGGGTAATTTGCAAAATTATATGTGTATATTCTATGCTACTGAGTTTTTCTTTGTAAGCTAGGCATCTTTTTGCTAACATGTTTTTCAGAAACCTTAACTCTAGCGGTGTATTTTTGGCCTGGCCCTATTTTCATACTGTGCATGGCAATGAGCTGAATATGTTGCAGGACTGTAGCAAAATGGGTGTCGAAGCAGTATGGACTTGGCATAGGCTACTTGCTTAAGGACAAATTCAAAAAGGATTAAAAAGTTCTTGCTGTCTGGTCTATTTGTAAAGAAAATCATTCAGTTGCTAGGAGGGTATCTGTAATTGCACGTAAAGCAGTGGGGGGAGATCTGTAATTGCAATCTACTCCACATACTTTTTCCTGAGAGCACAGGTCCATATAATTGCAAAAATTCAACTTGAAGTTTGGGAGCTGTTAATTGGCTTCAAGATTTGTCTTCATCTTTCTGCAACAGTTTTGCCCAGGCTGTTAGAGTGCTAAGATATTGGCAGAGATAGTGAAGTTTTATTGGAAAAGATTGATTGGTATTCTGTAATTCAGATAATTAAATAAAGCAAGTTCACAGTTTTGGCCTCAACAGTGTGGCTGATGATATGGTGTGCAAGAGAATCGCAGTGCAGGTAGAGCCTGCGTGCAGTACAGTTAGCTCGAGTTGCCTCTCCGAGCACAAAGCTAAGTGACGTTTCCATCTGTATTTGTTAACTGAGCTGATGGCCATGTGTTAGCAGTCCTGGTGGATACTGCGTGTGTGGCTTAAAAGCTGTTTTGGGGAGGAGGCTTCCTCTCCTGGACTGAAATTGGTAGGGCAAGAAGCAACAGGCTTCAGTTGTTTTAATACTAATGATAGCAAAACACAGGAGCAGTTTCCATGGGGAAGGTGTGGATTCTCTGTCCTGGGGACATTTTCTAGACCCCTGTCAGACTGATCTAGGAGAAGGTGTTTGTGTCCTGGGGCTAAGGGTGCGCTAGGTGACTTCTTGTCAACAGAGCAATATGCTACAGTAAAAGGAAATCTTTGCTATCTGGGCCTACTGGTTTTCGTATTTGAGTTACAAATACATCAGAAGACAACTCAGTAAGTATTTTGTTTGACGTTCTATCACATTGGAACAGCAGTTTCCCACTGTGGTCGAGCTAGGTGTGCTACGATGTCTTTGTAGCATCGGTATCTACAGAGTTTGCTTATAATCTTTCCCATGTTGTACTTGCTGGAGGTACTATAGCCACTTTTAGACATAGCGGAATGGTAGCAGTCTGGTTTTTGTCACAAGTAGTTTCCTCCCCAGATGGGCTGCCCACACATCTCTAAGCATAGAAAAAGTTATAATAAGCTGTTTTATTTCTAAAGCAGGTGATTTTCCTGTGAGATCTCAGTGAGAACTAAACTGACTGTTGTACAAAACTTATGAGGTACATTTCCAGTTTTTTTGTATATGACAGTAATAGAATTATTTTAAATGTTGAAATCATCTTTACTGGGGCATAGACTACAGGAAGCTTTGCGAAAAAATACTTCACTAACTCCAGTCTGTAACTTTCCTAGGGAAGCTGATCACATTGGACAGGGGAAATAGGATTCCACAGGAGGTTATGAGATGATGCAAATGGAAGTATATTTTCTTGGGGGGAGGAGAGAGAACAACTTCTCTGTAATTGTGGTGCAGATAAAATTGAATTTAAAGGGTCCAGCAAGCTTGTTTGAAGTTCAAAGAAGCTTGTGCATAAATTTGGCCTGCCTGGAGTTATTGCATCTTAACACATATAGCTTGATCAAAAGAAAAGTAAAAATGGAGTAGTTCCAGAAATCCAGACTGATTAAGTCAATCTTTCTTGCCCAGTGATGGAATTTAGAAAAATATAATTTGGTCTTCTCTAAAGTATTATCCTCCTGGATCAAAGGATGTCTTTTCCAGGCTTTCTATACTAATCATACAGTGAAAAAAAGGAACTTAGCTAGCAAAAATATTATATTCTTCATGATCTATTCAAGTTAGCAGTTTCATGGGGGCTCCTGTCCTGCAATATAAGCTACAGAAATGCCAAGTCAGTAAAAATATTACTTACCCCTTTAATGGCTTCCATTTACCTTTATGACAAACTTGGAGAATGAAATAGTAAAATGCAGGGCGGTCTGTAAAAATGTGCCTATTTTGTCTTGTGGGTTATTATTTTGTTTCTGTGAAATGGGAGGGCTCTTACTTGAAGAACATCTGGATGATCATGTTAGCAGTGCTCCGCAGCAGGGAGAGGTCAGTAGCAATACAGAGCGCTTGTGGGTTGAGGCCTAAGTATCCAAGAGCCCGCAGAGTCTTTCAATGGGCAAGAACAGATGCTTTTTAATTACCCAGATTTTTCAGTCTAGCTAGAGACAAATGCCCTGGAACCTTTCTTAGCATCTCTAGTTTCTGGAAACCTAAAGGAAGCAATACTTGAAAGTATAATTTAGGCCTCAGGGTGGGACAGGGTTGGATGAAGATTGGAAGAGGAAATCCATGTGACTGTGACCTTTCACATAGCAAATACTGTTCTGTGATACTGATAATGTTCCAATTGTTTAAAGTCTAATAAAAGCCAATTTAGGGGAAATAAATACAACATTTTTCCATGTATATATTTCCATATATTCCATGTATAGTGGAACTATAAAGGAGGAGATGTCCTATTTAATGAATTTTGATCTGCTAGACGCCCAGCCATTTTGGAGCTCTTTGCAGGCCTGCTAATCTACCAGTGTGAAGCTAATTGCAGTATTAGAATCTGCCATATTTTATACCTATTGTAGTTTTACTATCTACTGTGATGGTATTCGTATCATTGCAGTGCCTCGTAAATATTCTTGGACAGTTTTTAAAATATAGGCAAAGGAAATATATTTAGATGAAGTAGTTTTAGTATAATGAGTAATTTCTTCTCCTTTCCCTGCAAGTTTTTGTGCAGTTCTAAAGGCCTGTAAGAGCCACCAAGGAGGCTGACTTTTATTGAATGTGAGAAGTGTCGTAGCTCATTTTAAGTGTGTGTCTAATATTCCTTCGTGCCTAGTAACTTAAAATCTGGCCTCTGTTTGAG
>JAVSBS010009731.1:32519-77304 GCA_033124195.1 Coracias cyanogaster
TTATTACAATATGCCACATTTCCTAGATTATGTCTCTATGTCATGGGGTGTTTGGGTTTTTTTGGGGGTGGGTTTGGGGATTATGAGAGTTATGGGGGAAGGTGACCTTGATGCAGGTTTAAGTGCAGCACTTCTTGACACAATGCAGTAGAGAACAGCGCTGGTGTTAACTCAGTTATGTTGTTAGATGCACTAAGGGTGAATTACTTGAAACAAATTAAACAAGAGATGTTCTTATTTCATAAACTGCGTTTAATCTCATGCATGGCTGTGTTTATGATAGAGTTACAGCAATACAGTAAATTAAATGTGAATAGAAGGCTCACCCATATCTTCATAAGCAGATGTTTTATATTTAAATGAAAAAAGAAACAGGATATACCTTAAGTCATTCAGGACAAGAAGCTTACAGTCTCATGGATTTACTAAAAAAGATAAATTTGCAATTTTGAATTTGCTCTCTTATCCAATCTGAAGCATCCAGAAAGAAATTAGGCTGATCATTACATCATGGAGTAAAACTACATTAAACAGAATTTTGCAAAGAAATAAGCATAGGTGATAGTCCAATCAACTTCAAGGCTGCTAATAGTTATTTAGTATGGGTCTTGACATTTTTAGTCTATTGCAGAAATTCAGTTTTTCGTGGATGTTAATTAGAAAACCTGTGTGACATATGAAAAAGTTGTAAAGGTATTAAAGAAAAATTGCGACCTCTCAGTACATTTGTCCTGTGTTTATTGAGATTTCACCACAACCTTTTCTCAACAATTCTAGCTAGCTGTGGAGAGAGTTAGAAAACCTAACTAAAGGAAAAAAGGTTTGAGTTACACTAGTATTCTTGTTTTTCCCCTCTGTTTTTGGTGTTCTGACCAAAACAACTTGGCACCTTTGACCAACATTTGCTAGTTAGTTTTAGGAAATCATTGTTGCCTTTTGTGGTCTATAAACTGTTTGGAAGGAAAAAACAGGTGGCTCTGCTCCTTAATAATGCTGGTGTGGAAATGTACTCTGATAATACTGAGAAACCCTTATGTACCTATTCACATTTGGGTGGAATTCATAATTCAATAGTTTATCTAATGATTGCATTCCATTTTGCAGTGACAGTTTTCATTAAGACTGCATTTATTCAGAGAAGAGCTAACCTAATAAGAGTAGCCTCAAGTTAAGGCACTTATTGTTGTCCTTTTAAAATATTTTACTTATTCTGAAGTTGGTATCATTTAGGCATAACAAAAAGTTTAGGGTTTGTTGTTCTCTTTTGTTTAAATTGAACAACTTTTTTCTTGCAGTTGTTTTGTGTGTATTACTTGGAGAATGTGCATTACATGTGAAAAAATAACTTTTTTCAGATACTGAGGTTGAATTGAAATAGCTGTAAAAAAAAAAAAGAGGAGTTGGTCAAAGCTGTAAGGCACAGATTTCATTTACAAGTTATAGGGACATCCATAATTTTACCTTCTGAATGGTACTTTTTACAGTTTTATTTGGATTTGCTTCAGTGTTGGAATGAAGGTTTACGTGGGGTGAGGAGTGGGGTTTTTCAGGTTACTAGCTTAAACACAGTTTACTGCAGGGTTGTGTGGCATGTGTGCTGTGGGAGTGAGACTTGGGGTTTCTTTCCCCTGATGCATTTTGGTGTGCCGGTTGCTCAGAGTAAGGCTTTGCCCCATCTTCTGCTCTGATTTAATTATCACATCCACCAAAGGAACCTCTCTTCACCCATTTTAACCTCTGGATAGGCCCCTTGCAGTGCTCTCAAACCTGACCTGTCATTTGTATTTGCAGATGGAGAGACACATAAGGCAGGAACAGTTTTAAGTGAAGAACAGTTAGAGACAAACACCTGCCACAACAACTATGTGTATATGTATAGTATAACTGTTCCTTACATTGTAAGAACAGTCCTTATGATTCCAACATCCTTTTTAATGCCTAAAAATGTTTTGTTTTGTCTTTTGCATTTCTCCCTTTTAAAGGAGCCAAGAATCAAGCCTGTCAAGTCTAACATAAAAAGAAAACAATGGCAAATTCTGGTAAAAATAATTTCAAATAATTACCAAATGAGCTTTCACGAGGGAAACAGGATATTGCTTTTTGAGGGGAAAGTGAGTTTGAAAGGAGCCAGCAATGTGATTTATTGTGTATTCCTGGATAATACGTCATGCCAAATCCTATTTATCTAGTCCATTGCTGTTGGCAATTAATCTCAAACAAGGACACGAAGCAAGCTGAGAAAGGTGAAATGCCAGAACAGAAAGGTGTCTGTACCTGCTATAGGATCCTCTGTAATAGCTTATAGTCTGCAGTATCAACCAGACAGCAGGAGGAGATTTCTCCTCTGCCCACTTTGTGTTTGTCTACATATTCCTGTTTGGAACTTAAAGAACAGCTTGGTGGTGTAGGTTGTTCTTAGTTTCACAACTGTATAAAATTTTACTTCATGTTACTACCACCAGAGCAGTTGGAAAACAAAATGTGTGTGTTGTGTAGATAAGAACAAGATAAATCCTGGCTTGAAGAGCTTTGTATTAGTTAAGAGCATTTTAGCAGGTAAATATGGTTTCTACTCGATTGAGTTAATTCCGACCTTTCTTTCTTACTTCTCCTGCCCCCTGTAAGACAGGTATTTGGAAATTGTGGTTTCAGGACATTTGATGGAAGGTTTATTTAAGAGTAGTAGAGATAGACTTGAATTGCAAAATGTGCATCCAGATCTTAGTATCTTATGTCTCATAGTTCTGGGCAACATTATTTGTATTGTAACATTTTAGAGGCCAATGCTTGGGATCTACAGACGAGCTCAGTATTCAAATGCCAGCAAAATAAATGTGGTTTTGAGTTGTGCCTATTTGTAATTATGATGGATACAGAATTTGTTTGTTAGGGAGGTTTCTCACAGCAGTTACATACAAAATAATTTGCTTGTTACCATTCCCTTCTTCTCATACCTCATCTCCTTTGAAAGTCACTATTTATCATTTTATGGCACTGGTGAGTAAGTGCTGCTGAGTCAATGCTTGATTAGTTTCCAGCTGGTCCTGTGTGAGTAATTTATTTAGATGCCAAACAATCAGATTAGATTTTCAGAGTATTATGGCTTTACTAGAGGGGCAGTGTGGTGTTGTCGTCATGGTGCCATCCCCAAAGACTCTGGTGGCCAGTGACTGCTCTGAGGCCATCTCCTCAAAGTGGCAGTGACATCATTCTGCCATAGCACGGCAGTTCCTCTAGATTTCCATTGCCTTTTGCAACAGGGGGATGTTGTAACAGTACCACCAATGGCTTCCATTAATACCGGCCTCAAAGTGTTCTGACAAGAAAGATTGCAGAGGCATTTATGTCAAGAACATACGAAAAGTTTTCTTTTACTGCAGCGGCAATGTTTTGCAAGTAAAATTACCAGTAAAATTATTCTTCCTGTAAAATCTTTAAAAATACTAGTAGGTTTTGTATGCATCTATATTATCTAACCGTGCAAATTGATGCTTATTTGGTTTTCTTATCAAAAACAATCTGAAATTGATGTGACATGAAACAGAAAGCATTCCTTAATTTGTCAAATGAAAATTTTGTAAGTTGTGATTAGGGGATATCTATGTACCGTTGCTGATGTTAAGACTCATTCATTTTATGTGGCCTGATTTCGTAGCTGCTTATACTTGGTATTCCTCACGTCTGCTGTGGAACAGGGGGAAAAGGATTGAAAAGATTCATGTTGCTTACATAAAATGGCCTAGCATGCACATGAGAGTTGGAAAGCTTAGACTGTTTCCCGGGGAGAGGGGCTTCTGCATATCAGAATGGGTACCTCTGGGAGAAGGTGACCTCATCTTTCTTTCTACTCTTTAATCTTCTTCTGGGGTCTCCTCTGCCTTACAGAAGCTTTTCAGTATGGTGCCAGCTTAAATGGTTATTACTTTTATAGCAGTTGAAACCTTCCCGGAGCGCATCCTCCGAGTCAGTTTCACGCAAAAGGAGTGCAGCTTGTTTGCTTTGAGACCACTCTGTGACGCCCGCCAAAAAGTGTTAAGCTCCTGAAGTACTTGTCCAAACACACTGGGAGATGTGTATGTTCAAACGGGTAAGGTGGAAATTCCCCATCATTCAAGCTGTGGATTTCTTCCAACATACTAACGTTATTTTTCCTCATCCAGTATGGCAGTGCACAGCTACAGTTAAATGGACATGGAGATGGCAACCTCTCAACAGATACAAAGTCAGCACAGAGAAGGGTGGTAGGAACGACGTTTAATACAAAATAGCTATATTGCTGGGAAGAGATAAGCGTCATGATCCTCCCCAGACTGTCATTGCTCTTTCCAAATAGGAGTACCTCAAGTGTCCTAAGTACTTACTATCATCTGTGTGAGAACTACAGCACCTTCCATAAACAAGGGAGTTTAAAACTCACTGACTTCAGAAAAGTCATCAGTTCCTCTGCTTTCAGTCTTCTGTATAATGCTAACATTCTCTGGAGAGGTGTTACAGAATTACAGGGTGTGATGTTTGGCATCCGCCTTGCCTTAGGAATGTTCTAATGATTAAGGCTTGTCATTCATCTCCTAAGATCCCCGAGAATAAGAATATTTTTTTATACTAGCATAATTTCTGGAGCAACACAGTCAGGAAAGCAGCTGGGGCACATTTCACCTTTATTAAGGAGTGCAGTAAATGAATAGAATAGTGCCATAAAAATCTATTCTGACTCTTCTCTTGTAATTGAGGATTCACCATAGAAACCGTAACTGTGACCATAAGCATTCTGTGTCCAAAAGGGAGCATTTAACAAATGTGTGTCAAAAGGTAGTGTCTCACTGGAGGACTATAACAGTTTTCTAAGCATTCTAGTTAGCTCTGCTCCTTTTATTAATAATCTGGTTTTATGTTAGATGGAGACCTTTTAGGGACAAGAAGAAGGGCTGTGTAGCTACCTGTTGATAGTTAATTAAATCTGGTGATGGCCAAAGAACTCTGCTTCCAAAATCTTTGTAGAGATGCCTTAAAAAAAGATCTCAGTTACCATTTATTGTATTTATCAAAACTAAGTTTGGTACAGCCTCTGTCAGAGGTTTGAGGTTTCTCAATTCAGAACATACAACCAGAGACGCTGTTTTGTACAAGTCAAGCAAACCTAGGGAAGTAGGTTAGCCTAAAATCTGATGCGATTAATCCAATTTCAAGATGCTGTCAATTGTAACCCGTGGAAAAAGAGTGTTGTCTAAGGACAAAGGCTTGTGGAATGTCACTTTGCTGAATCCAGCTTTTGGTTCCCATACCAAAGGGCTCTGGAACTACTTTCTACCAATTCAGAAACCTACACTGATACATTTCAAAGAGGTATTTCTGAGATGTCCTGCTGGACACTCCTTCATCGCTGTATGCTCAAGTGTGTAGAAGTTGCTAGCAGAAGACAGTCTGCATTCTTGTCATAAACCCCCAAGCCTTTGTGCAATCACACCAAGGCTGTGTTGATTCAGAGCAACAAGAGGTAAGTCTCAAGGAGAGTTCTGGACAACATGGTGGTTTGGGATAAATCCAGCATAATTCTGGAGGTTCTTTTTTTGCTGCTTAAGCTCATTATTGAAACCTAGGTTTTCACTTTGAGTCTCTTTCTCAAATATAGCTGAACAGTTATGTATTATACAAGAGAAACTTACTTGTACCTTTTATAATAATGTTAACGCCTCCCTTTCTTTACTGAAAATGACTCAACTGACATGTTTAAGATCAGATTTACCTTTTTCAAAGCCATGTTGCATTACTCCTTTATAGTAAGGTTGGAAGTGATGAACACAGTCATATCTTTTTTCCTGCTTTTATTTCCAGTGAATAAGCCCATTGTTTACAGGAAAAAAATATGCCACCTCTTAAAGCATGACTTTGTACTATTTCCCATCAGCTTCAATTTTTCCTTCTACTGCAGTCTTCTCTGACATCTCCCTCTTTCAGTGTAATACTCCAGTCCCCCTCTATTGATGATATTGCATAGATCTGTGTATCACCAAATTTCCTTAGCATAATTTTACTTTTTTTTGGTGTTAAGATCATTAATGAAAATACTGAGATAAGGCATTTATAATCTCTCACCAGCCCTTTACTTTCTCTTCAAACACTGAATTTTTGCTTTTTTTAACTAGCTCCTTATCCACCAGAGAATTCTCATTGCTCATCTTCATTTCTTCATCAAAACTAATAGTTTTTCCAGTTTTTTGTTTTATTGAAGACCAAACAGAAGCTGTGACACAGACTAGTGCATTTTTGAGGGGAAGAAATTTCAGAGCTGATATGTAGAATTGTCGAGTAAAAGTTTTTCACAGGAATGAGGGTCAGAAAATGTGATGTTAATTCTGGAACATGATGTGGCAAAGGTGTCATTGGAGTCAGTGAGAGCTGATAACAGGGTCAGTTTGATAGACTGAGGTAACATTTTAGAAAAAATTTTAAATGCATATGTGTTTGGGGGAAGGAAATTAATGCAGTACCTTAAAAAGGTAACTAGCTGACACAGTAAATGTACTTTTCACACAAAATTGGTTTATGTTTTCTTTGATTCAGAAGCCAGCATTACACCTTTAGATGAGCTGGTAATATTTGGTAGTGAATACTCCTTTTGCAATTGGTACTTTGTTAAATCCTGTGCCCTTAACTGATACCTTGTGTAGGAAATTTGACTGAAAATAAGCTGTCTGTCCTGGAGTGACAGAATTCAGGAATTGTAATCTGCATCTTTTTTTTTTTTTTTTTTTTAAATTCAACAAATCCATTGCTAATGACTGATTTACCTATTTTTCTTTTCTTCGATGTATCATTTAAGCAGGTCTAAGTGCTGTAACTATATTTAGTGTGAAAGTGTTGACTGCTATCCTTTGAGTTTATAGTCTCTTTAATTACAAGTAGTTGGATTGTCACTCAGTTAAGGGAAGCACAAAATCATGGTCACATTTTAATGTGCATATAGCCTTCCTTACCAAGGTGAATGTCAGGGGATAATCTGGGGGAAGGAAGCTGGCAGAGGCCGTTTGAATTTATCAAACTGTAGGTCTTAGAAAGCTTGTGAAATCCAAATGCTTAAGAACCTGTTTTAAACCCCATGGGTGGCATTTGTGTTGTTAGAGGCCATGTCGAAGCAATCTGATGCCAGGCACCTGTTGTGAAAATGTTTTGTGTCATTATTTCTTTTGATTTTTTTTTTAACCCCAAAGAAGCATGCCTGTATTAGTTCAGAAGGTTTCCCCATCCTCAGTAAATGTCCCAGCTGTTAGGGGCTCCCACAGCTTCCAGAGCTGCTTTGCAGTTTTAAGAGCTACTCTTGCTTGCACTGAATCCTAAATAGCACCTAAAAATATACTTCCAGCTGGAAGCTTTCATGCAGGCTCCCTTCTCACTCTTCTAAAAATGACCCCAGTGGGTGCCGCTGTGCCAATTTCATCAGTCTAACAACTTAATGGGCGTGAGTTTCTTTCACTAATCTGGAGGTGGTCTCTGCAGAGCAAGAGGGAGTAGCAGTAAAGAATCATTTTCAGCAGGTGTCCCCTGAGATGAGGAAACTAGTGGACATTCGATGAATATGAATGCACAGAATCTTAACCAAAATAATTCTGGTGGGCTTTGTATTTGAAGTGCTGCTATAATGTCACCTCTCTGAGGAAATAATCCTTTTCAATCACAGAAAACTTTCAAGAACTCTTACAAAGGAACTTTATTGATATTTGTATGCACGTAGAATACAGGGGGCTGGTTTTATTTGAGAAATATGGCTCAAATATGGAATTAGAATGGTGTTTTGTGGCTTTTCCCATGAATTTCAGAAGTTGGTATTATAGACTAAAAATCAGATGTTAATTTTGCAATGAGTCAGCATCCATGACTTTCAGATTTGGTCCAGATGAGCACCTACATGTTTATATATATGTATCCAAATTTATGACCATCCCTTGTTTGTCCCATCTTTGTGATACATCTGATGTCGTGATCTAAACATCAGGTCACTGGACCGTTTTATCCAACTATTAACATAGCATCAAAAAATAATGCAACTTTTTATTCCTGAAGTTGGCTCAGTCTGGTAGCTCTTTGCAGCCCTCATGAACTATACCTTGTTGTTCTTGTCTTCTGTTCTTCCTATTCCTTACATGGCTGTTAAGAAACTTCCAAATTGGAAGTTTGAGCTTATTGTATAACACTCATTATAAAAATGAGTGGAAGAAGTTGTAAATCTGATTACATTGATGAACTAGAGACAATACACTTTAGATGTGAATAGGATAGTAATAATCTGAAAGAAAATGAGAAATATTATTGTTTATCCTATTAGAAGTTCACTTTAAGTGAACTGTGGTGAAACAAAAGCAATCTGCATAGCATTTTGACATACCAAAACTGTCCTTCCTGTATAAAAATACGGAACCATTGAAACATTAGAGAGAAATGTGACATAAGGCTGAGCTTTTAACACATGGTCATGTCCTAAGTGCATCCTGTTGTTGCTGGCTTTAACCATTCCCTAATTCCCTTGGTGTCTGTGTCTCCTACAAAAAGCACGACTTCTAGAAGGCAGCATACTAAGACTGCAAGGAGGGAATTAGTAAAGTTAATTTTCAAATACTCCAGATGAGTTTTTTGGCTCTCAGCTACTTCTATTAGGCAGAAACCTGATGAGTTACAATTTGTGCCTCCACAAAAATGCTGAAATGTGTCTGCTGATACATTATTAAATCTGTAGGGCCAAATTTTCTGCCAGTGTAAAAATTCCACTGATGACATTTACAGCATCCAAAGATTTGGCTTATACCTAGTTCCTTAGGATTGAATTTCTGTTGTTGGCACTATAATTTATTTGAGAGACTGTAACACCCAATTACATCCTATTGTAAGAAAATACAGTAAGGTACCTACTCAATCTCAGAATTATTTTAAAGTCAGTGAAAACTAGTGATTGCTACTGAGAGATCAGTAAAATGATAGAGAAGTGACTAGTAAAATTCAGTCAGTAATCTGAATTAGGTAGTACTCACCAGTGTCTTTTAATGGGGTTATCAGACCATGAATAAGAAAGACTAGTGGTAGCACAAAGGACTAATGAACTACTGCCCTAATTAAGATAGCTTCCTAAAGGTCTGAAATAAGAGCAGTGCTAAAAATTGTGACACGGTTGATAAAACTGATTAAATTAAAAACATTGCTAATTCTGCACACAAGCTAGAAAGTAATGTGCTTTACCTGATTTTTCTTTAGGCAGCAAAGATTTTAGTCTCTCTGAACTTCTGCCTTTCTGCCTCACATTTGCAGCTCAATTGCATTGGTGTTGGGTCTCTAATACTTCCATTGCATTCAGCGGAGTTACATCGCGCTTGCTTTGCAGCAGTTGAGAAAAGAATAGTGCTAAATGCTGGTAACTCTTTTTGGCAGAAACAAAAGGCATTACTGAAGCTGTATTTTATTTTATGATCCCTGTTAATTTAAGAGTTTGCTGGCACGGGTCGTAAATTTCTTATAGAGAGCTGGATTACAGAATTATCTGGTTGATATAGACAACAGCACCTTTTTAGGTCTCTCTCCTTCAGCTGAATTTTTAAGTTGAACGCCTTCTAAAACTGTGATTATCAGCAAGACAGTGATTGCTTTTACTGCAAAGGCACAGATTTAGAGGTGAGACCAGTGGATCCTTCTCTATAGTGAGCCTGCTAGTGTAAAGGAAGCTTCAGCTAATGAAAAATCCTCATGTTCAGGGTTTTTTTGTAAGGAAGACAAAGCAGTGTTGCCAGGTCATACTTTTGCCTAAATGGACAGGGAGGTTTTAATCAGATTTAATGCTCCTGTACAGGAGACTTGCCCATCCTCTTGCTGGCCCTATTATTCAATGAACATAAAAGCAACTAACAAAAGTCTGGCAATACTACAGGTTCTGAAATTATATTTCCTGTGATTTTTTGTATTTTTTCCATCTTTTCTTGATCACCAGCAGTCTTAAGAAATATCATGAACAGTAATTTTTTTTTTTTTTTTTACTTTTTATTCAAAAAGAATGAAACATTTAAGATCAACTAGAGAAGCAATCTTGGAAAAGGCATGCCACAACATCAGGGGTTAGGACTCATGAGTATTCACAGAGCTCTCTGGAAATGTATGAACAAGACCTGCCTGGCCTTGTTCATTAGTAATGATGCTTCATTTTCATAAAGACTAGGTTTTATATCCACATTTACTATACACCAAAGCTGTGCTGCTTCTAGCAATGTGCTTCTAGTACCGAGTCTTTTGAACTCTCACTTTAAAGGTGCAGTTATTGCAAATGAGCTGGTTTTGTGCTTAATGATTGAAATAATATAGTATGCAATGCCTGTACAGTCCTGAAACTTCAGCTATAAAATCTAATCAAAGAAAGAGGAAGTTCAGATGACTCCTTGTATTAGTTACATTATCCTGAACAGTTGAACCGTGTGTTAATGTGAAGCAAGATGTTTCCTTTTTAACACCATTGCCTGTGTTTACAAAGGGTCAGTAAACTCTGGTGGGATTTCTGCATTGTGTCAGTTCAGTGCAGAGGGTGTGAGGTGCAGGGAGTCTGGCTTCTGTCACCTGCCTCTGCCAACGGCCTGATCATCTTTGGGATTTCGCTTTCTGAAGCTCAGTTCCTTCAGCTCTTAATTACAAATTTTAATGCTGACCTTGGGGCAGTGCTTTTCGATTTACTGATGAACTGAGTGCTGTTACTAGTCATTACCTATTCATGCCTATCCAAATCTTACTGTATTGGTGGTAAGTAGCAGCTGCAAATTTTGGGCTGATGGATTATGGCACGAGAAATCATGCCTTGCATTATCAGACCCAAGAGTTAATGTATGCAGCACAACAGGAAGAGCTGTGAATGAAACGGGTACATTCTTGTGGAAGTGGCACTGCAGAAATGCAGGGCATGCTGTGGTGATTGTCCTGCTCCAATAAAATAGGGTCAGCTGGCATCAGAACAATTAGAAGTTGGGAAAAAAATACTGCGAGTGGAAGTACAGATATCTCTAACGATGTAGAAGAGTGATGCTTTGAATCACACTATCAATGGCCTCAGTTGCCTTGATTACCTTAGCTATTGGAATTACGCAGTATTGCGAGCTTATTTTGCAACACAGAGGACACGCTGACGTGTCAGGTTATTCAGAGCTCCAGTGTCAGAATTACGCTAGCCTTCATATGAAAAACAAACAAGTCTGTCTTATAGCAAAACAGGGATTGGCTGCATGGGAAGAAGGGCCTGACAACTTAGGTCTCCCTGTAAAGGTTTTGAGGGTTTGCATTGGATACACTTGTGAAAATAAAAGGTCAGTGTGTACTTTACAGTTCCTTCAACAACAGTTTGCTCTTTTTTCCTGATTGAAATGAAATTTATGCTTGTCTGTGCTAGCTTGAGAATTAAGTGGTTCTTCACCTTTCTTGCAGTCTCTTTATGCTGAGTTGTCTGTTGGCTTAAATTTTGATTTTTGTCAGTCATGGAAATAAGCATAACTGAACAAAAAAGCTTGCTAGGAATAAGTTTGCACCTCCTTTTATACAGTACTAAATAAGATCAATAGAAAGGTTTTCTTAACCTCATGCTCTTCAGAAGTGTTTAGAGCATTTAACTTCTACTGGAATGATTCCACATGTCTTCTACTTTCTTGCATTACTTTTCTCATGTCATCTTTAAAATTATCGAGTCAAAATCAATGTTAAATTGAAGAATTGTATCTACCGAAGACAGAGTTTCACATGTCTTTTGTGCACAGTGAAAATAGATGTGGAAATTGCTTTCTCTGACCCTAAGCCATTTTTCATTCTTAGAGATTATGTGAAAGAACTTAATCCAAATGAGATTTTCAGCTTCAGTTTTTCCAGAGTATTCTTCCCAACATCAGTCATGATGTGTAAGGCTGAAAAACTGGTCAGGACACTTTTTAATGAGCTACGCATGACAGGATTCATTTTCCTTTGGAAACAGGAAATGCAAAGTGATTTTCAGAATCAAATTATAAAGTTCATAGTATGGGCTGAGTTACATATGACTTCCATTACTCTAGTGCTGAGAGAACATTAGGTCAGTAGATGTCTTGTTATTGTAAATGTAGCAGAGTAAAGAATTTTCAGGGTGCCTTTTGCTGTGTTTCTTACATGAAGCACTGGCAATTTTTCAAAAGTGAGACATGTTTAAGAGTAATCAACCAGACTGTCCAAAATCACAATATAAGATTTGGAAACAGGAGATGAGGAATGGATGCATTTAGAAGTTATGCTTATTTTTCACCTCAGTTTTGGAATCTTTACTATCGACTTATTTCAAATTGTCATTCTTTTGCCCCCAGCCAAGACAGAAAGACTTTTTTTTTTCCTTCTTGTGAGATATAATTCACTTTTCTCACCATCATATGCTGGGAAAATACACATGTAGCAAAATCTCAAGAGGTGGGAGACTCGGTTAAATTTTCGCAAAGACAGCAGATATTGCTGAAACATTTACAATACTTGTATTTTGGATAACTGCAGTTTGGATACTACTTAGTTATGAAAAGGGATTATATTGTGTTGAATTTGGGCATCACTCTTAGGATGTAGACAAACTGGAGAACTAGGAATGATAAGAGGCTTAGAAAAGAATAGCTGTCTTCTCCCTGACATAGTCTGAAATACATATTTTGCAAAGGGGGTATTGAAATACAGCCAACATCTCTTCCATCATTGGGAAGTTCACCCTAGCTGCTTTCTGTACCAGTTACAAGTAGTCTTTGGTAACAATTCCCCTATTACAAACATTTCTGTAATATGTTTCTGACAATATTTCCTAGAGTCAATACAGTCCTACTGATTAAAGAACTATAATACTTTAAAGTGACTCATGCACAGTCATTTAGAGGGTTGCTGCTTACAATTTCCAGGTGCCATCAATCTCCCTGGTAAGATAATTTCCTGCCTTTATATATACGGAGAAGGAAAGGATATGCCATGAATTTCTGATGATTGGGATGATACTTAGCCTTCATATAGTGTTTTTTTGCCTTCAGGGCAGTTTACAAGTATGACTTAATGTTCATCATATCCTTCAGAGCTCTTAAGTATTAAAATTCCCATTTTATAGAGGAGGAAATTGAAGGAAAGAAGTTAGATAACTTTCCCAAGACTTTGGAAGGAGTCATGGGAGCTGTTTTCAATCCTGTGCCAAGACTTCTTCTGCCAGTCCTTTGTTTTCCTCAGACGCTTCTGTATTTATCCCACTGCTTCCTAGTGTAAAGGACTGTTCCAGTGTTGGACACTGTGCAGTGCCGGAGGGTGTGCTGACAATTAGAGTAAGTGAAAAATTGCTCTTGGACATTTTTTAGAAATCCATAAGCTAAGAATTTGAAAACTTCTGAAAAATGTTCCCAAGTGGTGTTTAATGTAAGCGTAAGAGATTTAAGTCAAGTGGTTAGTTCACTTGGGAGACATGAAAAAGTCCTCCAAACTCCTTCAGCTGCAAAAATGAAGCAATGCAACTGCTTGGTTGAAATCCTACTCAAGTCAATGTTGCTAGTTTTTTTTCCATTAACTTCAGTAAAGTTAAAATGAAATCCTGGAGATAACACTTGCAGAATTAAATTTTTTTTTTTCTTTTGTCTGTCTGCCATTGCTTTTAACTTTTGTATAGCCTGAAACACAAATACAAGTGAAGGATGCAGATATAGAAGGTTTCTTTTGAATCGGTGGGTAGTCTGCCAGGGAGACAAAAGTGGAAAATGTTGGTATTTGTTTACAAAACCCTAGTGTCTATCAGAAACATGTTTTATTAGTATAAAACAATTCATAGAAGGTCAAAAAATAAGAGCAAGCTTATTTACTCCATTCTCTTAGGCAGAACGTTGGCACAGTTGAAGAGAAGTGCAACATCTGATTTAAAGGACACTGTTTTTTAATATATGCTTATCTAAAAGCCTTATTTTATACTGTGTGTTGTATATTATGATCATTATGGCACATAAATATAAGTAATACCAAAAGAACTGTTCAGGAATTTACAACAACAAAAAAATCATGTTTTCTGGTATGTAGATAGCAGCAATTAAGATGTAGCTCTTTGGAAAGAGCTACAGTTTCCTACGTAATTTGATTCCTGTCTGGAACTTTTATACGTTTGAGTCCATTCACTAGCCAAACAACTGCACATACAGTTGAAAGGTATTATTTCCTATGGACCTGACGAAAAGATGACACCTAAAGTGAAAAAATCAGCAAACTGAACATCCTCTGTTTGTATGATTTTGGTGGCTGTGAAAGCCAGAACTGGTGTATCATCAGCTATCAGCTCCTTTCACAAGCCAGCTTTACAAATGCGTTTTGAATCCCAAGTTTCAACCTTTATTTCACAGACCTGGATCCCTAAAATGGAGAGAGATTAATCCATACTGAATTAAATTAACTAGCTTTGGTAAGGTGAATATTGTGTAAAATGAGTTTTGCAGGCTGACATTCCTTTGTAATGCCCTCAGTATAGTGTCAGTTAATGCGAAATTGTGTGTTATTCCGGAGGTGACAGCAGGCCAAGGCATTTAAGTTGTGTTCCCTGTGCTAGCACAGATGGAGAAAAGGGCTCTAAAGCAAATACACAACTGTGGCTGTCCACAAAGGAAAGAAAAAGGGTTGTTCCTTTTTTATGCCTTTTCATAGGCATGAAAGAGAATGGAAAACAGTTTTTTAAAGCTTTTTGTTTCAAGCCCAGAAGGATTAGAATGTTTTATTGAAATTATTTCTTGATTCTGAATATTTTTAAAACGAAATTTGTGATTTCTGACTAAGGTTTCATGTTTAGAAAAATAAGCATTTAGCTAAACTACTTGTGTACTTGTGGTGATAGCCGTATTTGTGCATCCATTTCTAGCATTTGAAAGTAATAATCTTGCTTAATGCTTTCCTCTTTCGCTTTAATCCTAGTGTAGACTCTAAATATCTGAATGTTTATTTTGTCCCTCTGTTCCTTTGGTCATTAGGAGCTTTTGAGTCCTCCTGTCTTTGTGCAAGTTTTTTGGTTTTGTGGTTTTTTTGGAATTTCGTTTGTTTTGTAAAAATGGATCTAGTAACTTCTAATTTATTGTCGTATCATGGTGAAATATTGGCTATTTTGGAGTTAAATATAATTTTTCTTTATTCTCGTAGAACAAGAAAATGATAATTTGGGTTTGAAAGGTAGCTTTTGGTACTGATGCAAAAGCTGATGTTTAATTTTTAGTCAGCATATTTTAAAAAAAAGTTTTCATTAATACCTTTGTTCTATGCCCATTCATAATGATAAAGATTTTTTAATATTTGAAAATACTGAAACATTTTTAAAGTTTTCACTCTTTTAGCCTACTTCTAGTCAGTTTCTGAAATTTTCAAGTATCTAAAAAATAGTTAAAATATTTTCAAAGCTCAATTTCTTTAGCAATTGAGTTTCATTTAATTTCGAAGTGCTGTGATGCAATCATTGTAAATGTTCAGTTTTTAAGCTTCACATTCATTTGACTGTCCTGTAGAACTGACATTTCTAATGACACAAATTGTTGTGTTGCCTCCTAGCTTTCCAAAATAAAAAATTACTGATGTCTTAAAAAAGGTAGAGGTCAAAGTGGGCCAGAACAACAGGCTAGGCAGATAAAAACTGACAAAAGACAAATGGACACAGACATACGGATCCTGGACGTATCTGCGGCCAATTTTCTGGGACTTAATTCTGTTCCTTCCACCACTTTATGGAAAGATCCTGTCGTTATTTTTGATGGGCTGTACTTTAGATGGACCATCATTTCTCAGATCCGTATACACCAAAAAGTTTAGAGCACAAAGATCTGCAAGATCTGTTCAGCTTGAGAAGCTAATGAGTGCACGTTCACTTCTCATTTTACAGCCCTTCATCTACATGTGAGCCCTGTTGAATAAAAACAGTACCTCATTTTTTGCTTCAGCAAATGATTGTCATTTAGCCCTAACAAGGCATTTCGCTAACAAATTATTTGCAAGGTGAATATATTTATTGACATTTTCGGTGCTTTTTAAAATGTGATTGGCACAGTCCAGTAAACTGAGGCATAAGAGGCCAAAGTGAGCTGCAGAATGCTTCAACTCTCTTACCTGGCTGAGCGTGCTTCTTTCAGTACCAGCGAAGCATTTCCCTACCTTTCTTTAGAGTGGTGGGCACCCTTTCAAGACAATTAACAGCCATTCTTTTTGCAACCTTAGCAACTATTACTGAAGTATGTGTGGAAAACAACATTACCAGATGTTCAGTGTTGATGGAAGCTTTTACTGCCTTGGAGGGAAAAGTTACTCCTTTTCAGTTCTCTTTCATCTAATGAGCTGAATAATCCACTGCATCTTCCCTTCAGTGGGGTATTGATACAGTCTCTCTCTTATATTCTGTTCCCAGTATTCACAGAATTTGTAAGAACTTTGTTAAGAGCTTTGTGCGCTATTAAATTAGGCCAAAATAGGCTAGTTGGCTAAAAACTAACAAGAAGGGAGACAAATTGTCATTTGCACATATACAAGCATCGATAACCATTTTAATTTCCTAAGGAAATCAGGATTAAGAGAAGGGCTAAAAGTAGCAGAAGCCTTCACACTCCAAACACAGCTCTGCCCCTTCTCCCCTCCGTTTTGGAAGCATTACAGGAGATGTGATAAGTGAAGACAAGCTTGATATAGCTGTTTACTAAAGCTCTTGGGGAAAGTCTAGCAAAATATACTTTCATAAATAAAACAGAGCTAATTAAGAACCACTTGAAAAGCTAGCACAGGGGAAAGATGGGAGAAAATTACCATGTAATGTGTATGTGTTTAGCAGAAGCATAACTCTAGCTGAAATGAGGCAGATGTCTTATTAGGAGCTGGATTCATCCATTCTTTCTTATGTTGGGTAGCGTCTTATTAAACAAATGATGCCACTGAATTTGATTGAAGTACTTGGCAATAATAATGGCAGCAGAATAAGACCTTCCCTAAGTAACCTGCAGCTTAAACTGCAGAATATCTGAAAGTTACAGAGAATAGTACTGTGAATTGTAAGAAAATATTATTTTAGTGCATGCGTTTTATTTTTCAAGTGCAAAGCAATGATTTATATAAGAAATACTAAAGGGATAGTGGTTACTTGTCATATAGTAGGGGGATTTAGTACATTTCCTAAATAGGGTTTTGTGTGGCATGGTTAGAAAAGGAAAGCAAACCTGGTCCTTGAGAGTAGAGTGCCTCGAAAGTTAGTAACTAGATGTGCAGTCTGTGCCAATGGACATTTAGCAAAGGTGGTAACTGTTAATGCTGTTGCTATCTGCTGCGTGATTGCTTCTGAGAAGGCAGTTTGGTTGGAATCCATTTTACAGTGCTCAGATGGGAGGGGGATAACTTTTACAAAGGTGTTTGAGAACTGGTGCATTAAGTGATGCTATTAAGTCTCTGGATAAATGTGCCTGTCACAAGAATAAGGTGGTTTTGATATATTTTTAAATTGCATTAGGGAAGATGGAACACCTCTGGGGGCTTTAGAGAAGCTTTCTATTGGGTTTTCAGTGGTTGAAGGTACTAGGACATGTCAAACATAGAGGAGAGGTTCTCGGGAGATTGTGTCTTTTAATGTCCTCTGATGCAGTGGTTAGTTTCTGCATACGTTTTATGCACATGGAACACACCTAACTGATACTGCTTCTTTTTATTAAATTTTGGCATGTAAAATCTGTACCATCATTTTTTAGCTCAAATCTGCTCACCAATTGGCCAATATTGTCTCAGAGCTGCAAGATAGATTGTTTAATGACTCGTATCGCTCCATCTCACCTGTTGGGAAAAGATCACAAGACCATGTGTTTGGAAGCCAATGCGAAGAGAAAAGCTGCAGATACTTTGTCTCTTGCAGAAAGTCTTTGTACTTGCTGTGTTGTGTAAATACCTAATTTGTTAGTTCCTTTTGGCTTAGTGGCACGTACTTGTTTCATCCAGTTGTACTAACAAAGTCAGTCATGATGAGGGTGGCTTCACCTTCCAACCGAGATCAGTTACTTTTTCTAAGCTTACATCCTAGCAGGCTTCAAAGCAGAAAAGGGGCACAAAGTTTGTGGGCATATTTCCTAGTAGGGCTGCACACTGTCCAGTGTTTGGGATGCTGATCAGGTCTAGGATTTTGATTCAAGAGCATCTCTGGCTTGTATGTAGGTTTTCTGCTGCTGCTTTTTTCTGAAATGTTTTATTCAGGAATAGCATTAGACAAGCCTATTGACTTTTGTTCTTGGTAGGAAGCCTGCACAGACACAGTACTGTTCCGTAGGAGGTGTACTTTCGAGTGACAGTTTCTCCTGCAGCATTTGGCAGACTCTCAGCAGCAGCTGAGCTGGGATTAGCGAAGCCTACCCTTTTCTTCTGGTTTAGGTACAGAAGAGAGACCTACAGGACTGACGAAAGCCAGTTTTCTATGGAAATGCATTTTCTCCTGTATTACATAAAGCAGAGTTTGGTTATAGCAAAACCCGTGTCTGTTGGCTTGTGAAGTGTCAATTCTAGGTAAGGAACAAAAAAAAAAGGAACTATTCAAACTTTGAAAACAAGACAGTTGTAGTGGTTCTAGCTGCAGTATGGGGTATAAGGAGTGGAGAGCTAGAGTTTTGTCTTGATACAGAAGAAACATTGCTAGTCCTATTTACCTAATTGTCCAGGAAAAGAACAGCTAATAGACATTGCAGAACTTAACATACATGCATGACAACAAAAGCTGTTCTCCTCAGAGTGTTTCTAAGACCTTTGGTCTGTGGAAGAGCAACATGGAATGCTGCTGGAAGGACCTAAGAACTGTCAAGCTCCCATGTATGAGGTGAGCTGTCCTGTCCATACGCTGCTGAGCCATCCATTTAATTCAGACAAATGCTGTCTATTTGCATTTAATCAAATATACTTCTTAAAATACCTTGTTTTGAAACCCACCTGTATTTTCTTTCACAGTTTTGTTATTTCTAATTGTTATTTTATATTCATATTCTGCAGTTCTTCAGCTACAGAATGCTGGCAAGTTTAATGATTTCATCAAGACCCCTAGATGGCATTTCAAACCAGCTGTTAGGAGAATAGTATAGAGCACAAGTGAGGAAAACTAAACTGATATAATCTGTTGCCTTTACACAATCTGCTTGCTGAATTAATTTCACTGACTAGCAGCAAGTGGAAGGCAGGCATGAACATCAGGAAGGTTTGGTTAATGGCAGGCCTTAACTCTTATTTTTCACTGTAATGGCGGGTTTAAAATCTGCCTGTTATGTCTGGTGCCTGTGCTATACGCTGGGAAGATGGGTGGCGAGTCTGATTCCATTTGCTTTAGTGGTTTGGGGGGGAATCATAAAAAAGGTAGGATTATTATAAGTTTTAGTCCCTCCATGCAAAGTTTTAGTTGCCCTTCGGGACTCCCTGATGTGATAATCAGTTTGTTTGGCTGCTTTCTGTCTGTCTTTTATTTTTTTTTGCCTTAGAATTGTTTGTAAGATATAGGCTATTGAATGGCTCCAGAACTAGGTGCTATACACCTCACCCATCCTAAATATTGTCCTTTTATATCTGCCGAAAGCTCAATACCTTCCAGCCATATGTATTTACACACGACTAAAGGTCATAGTCATCTTCAAACAAGTTTGCTTGAAACACTTGCTACTGTGTTCACTCACACTGCTGCCAAATTCCCCACCATATTAGCAGCCTCCTAACTGAGCTGCTGTGAAGTATGCTACTGAATATTGCCATCTCTGTAGAGAACATGCCTCAAAAAATAAGATTTATACTTGGTTTCAGGAGGATGCAAGGAAATAAGAATCTACATTGTCTCTTCATCATATTTCTTCATCATGCAGTTAGCACAGAGACTTGATTTATCCTGAAAGGTGGAATGAGCTTGGGCGGTTATAATTAGCTTTAGGTAGATTTAAATGAGCTTGATGACATCATATCTGGCTACTTCTGCTTTTTCCATATTTCTGAGGCCTCTTTATTACTCATTGTGCTGAATGTGTGATTTGTAGTTTATTGGTAGTTTCTGTATTTAGTGGTTTAGAGTCTATCTTTACTGGAATACTTGCTGATTTTACTCTCTGATCCAGAGGAGACAGACTTCTAGGACATGTTGTCATTATTTGTGCTGGCACCCCACTGTTCACCTTTTCTGTTAGCCTATGGGCAATCACCCATCTTCCTGTGTACCATTCATACATCAAGCTGTTTATGTTTTGTCATATGCAAATCTCTAATTTTTTTTTTTTAAAGCCTGGTTTTCGATTTACACTGACAAATTTGTAATCCGTTACATTCTTTAGCCTAAGACCACTTCATATTTTTGATAGCCTAATATAGGAAGTATTAAAGTTGCATATAACCTCAGATAAATTGTGGTTTTTATTTGTGGCTTGTAAGAGGCTTATGTGTTCTTTGCCAACATCTGGCAACATGGAAGCATTGGGTGAAACTGAATGAAAGTTGCTCTTAGCTACAAATTGTGTTTGCTTCAGTGCCTAACAGTGTGCTTTTACACAGCAGTCTTGCTACAGATCAGGCTTTCTTCCCTGGGTAGGATAGAGGCAGTAAATATTATTGCTGTGAGAGAAGGATGAAGAGAAAACTGCAAATGGAGTTTGAAGAAGTGCTTTCTGTTAACCAGCCTAAATCTTTATTGCAAATAACTCGATTTTTTTTCCTTAGTGGCTTTTTTTTTCCCATTTGTTATTGATAATGTTCATTATTACTCCTTTTGCTTCAAATTTTTATAAAGTGGGGGGGTTGTTCTCTCATTTCCCCTCAGTCTTTTCCAAATTGAACCAATTGTACACGTAATCGGTAATTTTAACAATATTTCTTCCAATTTTTGCTTCTCTAGATTATTTTACCTCTTCCTTTTATTTTCCTTAAAATGCAGTGTCTGCCATAGGATGAAGTGTCATTTGGAGCTCAGGTCAACTGGAGTGAAATAATTCTGCTAGACTCCCTATGCTTTATATAAAATACCCTGGAACCAACATTAGTTGCTTATCGTATTTGGAGGTAACTCTAATATCTCTTCTTTCCTCCCTCCAATCCCATTTTTTATATAATCATTCTTCTTGAGTTACTATCTCATCCAGATTTCCCATCAGCTTTTCTTGAATGTTTTTTTCCTCCTAAATTTAAGTGTGCTAGGCTAATCAGTACTAGGCAGAATTTTAAAAATGATGCTCCCATTCATCTGCAGTTCTCCTGAAATGTAATGAAGTAACAAGTGTTACAGTGTCTTATGCATAAAAATTTTAATGACAGTGCTTATGCGCTATGAATTAGGTATTTTTGATGTCACTAACCCTTTTTCTGACCTGTATTTCAGATATTTTAAAATGTTTTGGGGGTGAATGATTAGTGGGAATCACAGAATTTCATTAAGATTTCATATGAAAATCAGCTTTTGAGATAGTTGCTTTCTTCAGCTGATCAGAAGTAGTGTATCTTCCATTCCTCACAGCCCGTTCCTGGCCTATTAGATATCACAGAGGGAGAGAACTAATGGCCTCTGACACCGAAACAAAGCTGAGGAACCATCCAATTCCCATGATAAAACACTAGCACATCTTTGATTAACTTTCATGGAAGTTACTTCAGAGTGAGACCAGTTTTCTCCATTAAATAGGAGTAGGATTATTCCTCTAGCCTTGCAGCTTGAACCCTGTTTGGGTCTAATCCTGTATTTGCTTTTATCTAAGATTTTCATAGAAGTCAATTACATTTATTGTTAGTATATTACGGGCTAGGGTTTTTTCCTGTTTGACATTTTTTTTCTGCATGACAGTAAATTGGTGTGTTATCAAATAAATGCCTCTTAACTCTGTGCACTTGGCCTTGTTGGACCTCATGAGGTTCACCTGGGCCCACCTCTCCAGCCTGTCCAGGTCCCTCTGGATGGCATCTCACCTCTCTGGCATATCAACTGCACCACCCAGCTTGGTGTCATCAGGAAACTTGCTGAGGGTGCACTCAGTGCCACTGTCAATATCATTAATGAAGATATTGAACAACACCGGTCCCAGTATGGACCCCTGAGGGACACCACTTGTCACCTTTCTGCCACCTGGACATTGAGCCATTGGCCTCTACTTTCTGGATGTGACCATCCAGCCAGTTTTGTTGCTGAAGGCGATGCAGTCACGTTGCTGTGAACTGCTGAGGCAGATGATGATGGATGGGTTGGGGCCCTATCAGAGCACAATTGATGTGTGTAGGGATGATGATTCTCCTGCAACTAACCAGTAGTCTTATGCTCCCCTTTTGAATATAGTGTGTCCATAAATTGTATCTGTGGTCCCTTGATTTATAGAGGGGAAAAAAGCTCAAAAAAACCCCAACCCCCCCCCAAAAGGCTTTAATTCTTCTGTAGTAGGTTGTATATTGGAAGGAATTTGCAAAAAAGGATTCCTGTTTGGTTTTGTTTGAATATTTCAGGTGTATAAGAAGAATAATTTTTAACTCCATAGTAAAGCCAACTGTGAATGAGAAGGGAGAAAAGGAAATAGACTCCATCACAACCTCTCAGGCCCTACAAATTGCAGGCAGAGCTGGGCGTTACGGCTCATCCTTCAAACAAGGAGAAGTCACTACAATGCATCGTGGTGACCTTGTGCAGCTGAAGGAAATTTTGAACGAGCCTGTGCACCCTGTGAAGGTGAGAGGCTCAAAACCCAGTTTGTACAGATGTGCTCTGGAGCTATTTTACTGTGTTCGGGTACAAAATTATTTTTCTTTGTGTTTGTTTACAAGTTAGTAAATAAAAGTGGATTGTGCCATTGAAGCTGTTCTTTTAATAATTAAAAGCTCAAACACAGAAGTTCTCAATTTCCGGAAAAGTCCTTCAGATAAACTAGATTCCTCAGGGCAGTTTGGTTTCTTGGCATTTTGTCTTCCTGGGTTTTATTTCTGATGCACTAACTTAAGAATGATACTGAGAATTAATGGAAATTTTTTTTTCTTTGTTTTTGCCTTTAGGCAGCTGGCCTACATCCTACTCCGGAGCAGATAGAAATGTTTGCTTATCATCTCCCTGACGCTACTCTATCCAATCTAATTGTAAGAATGATCAAAATATTAAATTCTCCTTTAAAAATTAAGCATTGCTGTAGTCACTGCTTTTATATGAAATATGCAGTTTGGGAGCCTAACAGCCAGCCTTGTGCATATCTTTTATCAGTTGAGTTCTTCTCTCTACCACAGCAGTGACTGCAAATAGGTTTTGAATGCTTAACTTCCCCGAGTTACAATAAATTTGAAAGCTGTTAAAGTGTGTAAATATGTTTACACACCTTGAAGAGCATGCAACAACCTTTTCATTTCACCTTTCTTGTATTTTAAATGTAGACTTTTTTGCTCTAAGGCTGAAAATATTGGACATGGAAATTTTGATAAATTTATGTGAAAATTCCCGGGGAACTGGGCTGGTCATGTCAGATTTCTGTACATCTGCAAGCTGCTTTTTTCCTGGTTCTGTGGACTTTATGGTAAAATAGCGTGTGCTTAACTTTGAGAAAACAGATTTTGTGGGATCTACTTGATCTAATTGTTAGCTGGATAGTAGAATTTTTGGAAGTGCCTAGACATTTTAAAGTAGAAATTAAGCTTCCAATGCTATATTTTAAAAATAGTGTCACGGTTTTTAGTACACTGAGAAATTCTTAACACCTTCCGTGGTTTTAAATGCGTGTTATTGTTCTTTGCTGATGTGCTGTTATGTAGCAAAGTGTATGATTTCTAACCTCGAGTTAAAAGATTATACTTGGAGACCTCCTGGAAGACTTAGGCTGATAGAAGAACAGCACATCTTTAAAATTTTACTGTTGAGAATTTCTGGGCTAGCAGAGAAGTATTAAGATAAAAAACCCGTGTTATTATCTATCTCTTAAATATTCAGACACATTTTAATTAAGAAACCTGACGTTTCTTTAAAGATCATTTTAAAAAGCTTTCAAAGATTTACACTAGAGAAATAATTTTGGGGGCCCGTAAAAAGTCCTCCTCCAGTGTGCGGTGGTATCTCCTGTTTCTCCAAAGCTTGGATATGTTCCAGGAGTTCCTTGAACTCCTCTAATGTAATACTGTATTTATCTTGTGATTTTGTTTTTCCTAAAATAGATCTGTTCATGACACAGGGTAAAAATACCTCAATTATTGAATTTTATGCTGTAGAGTTCATGTTTTTGGGTAATGCTAAGTGACTAACCTGGAACGAGTTCTAAAAGTAGTAGTAACTGGTTCCTGTGATGGCATTCTTTGTAACATAAATGTACACTTCCAAAACACTTTATTTGTTACTTAGGAGAATAATTGAAAGTCCTTAAATAAAGCCTGGTGTGTTGTGTCTTTTCCTCTGATCCTGTATGAGACAATTTTAATGAAAATCCTGTTAAAAGAGTAAAGGAAACTCCCCGTCCCCTTTTTTATTACTGTGGTCAAATTTGATAGTTTTAACTGTTCTTTCAGTATAACTAGCCTTTGAAACATTAAATCATTGTTCGGTTTGGTAACGCAAGGTTTACCAACCCTCTCCTGTAATAACATCCTCTTTGTTTGGTTATATTTTCACAGGATATTTTTGTGAGTCTCTCACAAGTAGACGGGCTCTACTTTGTCTGCAATATTGATGACTTCAAATTTCTAGCAGATATGATTCAGCACATTCCACTAAATTTGCGATCACGATATGTCTTCTGCACCGCACCCTTGAATAGAAAAGAGCCTTTTGTGTGTACCACGTTGTTGAAGGTCAGTTATATTTTTCCTTCAAAAATTACAGTATTTATATTGGAGCAAGTGGGTCTTGGTGCACTGAGGCTATAACTAGCTGCTATATTTATTGTGAGTTTTGTCTTTAGATCATTTGACAGCATTCTTAAAGTGCTCGCAGGTAGTAATATAAAACAGCTGGAGATACATAGGTATATATATTATTTTTTTCGTTGCATTCTTCACCAATTTTTATTGGTCAAAGCTTTTAACTTCCGAGACCCAATTCTCATTTTGTGGCGTAAATTAAAGTTTGGATAAATTTTCTGATATTTGCCTCAGAGAATCCTACTGCTTGCCTCACAGGTGATGTTTGAACTGGGTGAGATCAGAGTTGTGTTACGTAGTCACCTCTGCACTGTCGAGCTTTGCACGACAGTGCATCTGAAAGTCCTTAAAAACTAAGATATTGCTGCTTCAAGTGTTACCTTGTCAACAAAAGTGGGATTAAGTGTGATTGCTGACGTTACAATACAGAAAATACAGTGCTGTAAGTTGCTCTCAGAATTATGTCATTTCACTTTTCAGGCCTGGATGAACTGTTTTCCACTGTGCCCCCAGAGTGATTATTTTGAGGAATTTGTAGTCAGCTGATTTCAGCTTTTCAGGATTAGTAATTTTGTCTGGGACTGTTACAAAGACACGATTGCCTCTTCCCTTTTAGAGACTGCATTAAACATTTTTAATGAAATCGTGTAACAAGGAAACCGATGTGGTGCCCTTGTCACAGATATTAGACCTGGGCTTTTAAAAATGGCTAATAGTGTTCTTTAAAAATTGAGTCATTGATTGAAAGAGTTTTAAAAAGTGCCTAATTAAGAAAATGCTGGGCATTCGGATCCCAAGTGATGCAGGTGCAAAGAGGCATAATGTGATGTTGGAGGGAGGTAAGCTGCTGTGAATGCCTTGTGTGAATTTAAGCCCCGTTCTTCTGCAAAAAAACCCTTCTGTTATCAGCCAGTTAAAAAACAGTTATTCCAATGTTAAATTTAAATCTTATTTGGCTTGTCTATCTATTAGCAAAAGAGCTGAAATGTCTACGTTTCAGAATGGCTGATTTCTAGTGCAGATTAATCTGTTTGGGTCGTGAATAATGTGTTTCCTGACATAGGACATTTCACATTTTCTCGGCCCTGGAGAATCTGAAACAAGATAATCACCAGAACAGGAGCAGGAGAAGAAAAAAAGACAAAAGTCCAGCTGCTTTGCTAGATGAAGTCATATGCCTTCAGTGTTTTGCTTTTCCAGGCAGCTCTGTACTTCTGTTGCTTAACTCTGTGCATGGCCCAGGGACAAATTGTGTTAATGAGGCCCAGGAAAGGAGAGGTGACTCCTGTGTTGAGTGATTAAGTAAAAGAATGTGTGGCATTTGGGCTGTTCATAAACAAAGCAGGTATTTTCTGGAGTGTTCTACCTCTACAGACGCAATGGAATTTACCTCGTCTGGGATTTCGTCTTTCCTGACTAGCTGAATCTGCTTGTTTTTCAGTTTGCAAGACAGTTCAGTAGAAATGAGCCCCTGACGTTTGACTGGCTCTGTCGGCACACCAAATGGCCGTTAGCCGTCCCAAAGAACATCAAAGAACTTGTACACCTTGAAGCTGTTCATGATGTTTTTGACCTCTATCTGTGGTTAAGGTATTGTCCTTGCACTTGAAAATTATTTTTTCCTAGTATTTATGTCTTGCCATCCTAGAACAGCAGTGTCTTCAAGCCTGTATGTGGTGCAGCATGGGCTCCTTTGGCCCTTTCAAGGATCCTGACAAATGCAGATGTAGCTATGTGGTGGGAACAAGTCATGGCTTCTGCAGAGAGCCGCTTGTGGCTGACAGGGAGAGGAAGTTAGAAACAAGGTGATCCTGAACTGGAGCAGCTGATATGCCACTTAAAATACAGCGGCCTTCCCGTGCAACATGTAATAATGATTTTTTTCTTTTTTACTTTACGTACTATGCATCTCATTTTTGTCCCAGTCACCAGTCCTTTGGTGAGAAGGTTTCATTGTGTGTTGTTTTGCCTCTCTTCAGTTACCGCTTCATGGATATGTTCCCTGATGCTGCCCTTGTAAGAGATATTCAGAAAAAACTAGACGACATCATACAAGTTGGCGTCTGCAACATCACAAAGCTGATCCGAGCTTCACAATCTGCAGCTGCTCCTGGCACAGCAGAAGTTATGTCAGAAGACTTTCCTTTTTCAAGGACTAAGAGAGATCCCAGGGTGGGTTCAGACCGTCATGGTGCAAAATCCACAGAGGCACTGTCTATTGCAGTGGATGTTCCGGCAGAAAGAAGAGCAAAGAACTTGAAAGCCTATCGGTCTGCTACAAGGCAGGAGGATCTGAAAAGCCATGGACGTGGGTCTCTAGCCAACAGATTGCTGCGTGAAGGACTTCTAACACAAGAAATGCTGAGACAGCTGGAGAGCGAGTGGCAGGATCAGCACAGGAATGGTAGATACGGCCTTGGCTCAAGAAGAGATGATCCGAATAGTTCAAAAGAAACGGGGAGAAAGAAAAAGTAGAACCATGTCCTAATTCTGTTTTTACTCATAAAATAAAATACTATTTTAATAACTTCTTTGGCATTTCATGTTTACACTGCTTCAGCTCCTTGATGTTTCTCCTTCTCCTGTGACCAGTTCCGTGAAGCACTCAGAGAAATGAACTTTAACCAGCTCAGAGGCCATAGGTTTGCTTTTACCGGTCAGCTGTACACTTTTTCAATCATGGTGTTCGGCGTAAGTGTATGATCTGCTGCTCTGTGAAAATTTGAACTTGGTGTCTTCTTGCGAGATATCCTCACGTCACTAATAAACGTCAGATATTTCACTAGTAATGAATTAGCTACTCATTCCATCCCTTCCCAAAGGGCAGAGTTTAACAGATAACGAACAAATAATGAGCAACCTGGCAGGAAATTGGGTGAGGATGGTGATAGGAGTCATGCGCCTCTAACCTTTGTGTCCTGTGAAAATGTGAAAGGAGGCGAAAAGCATTTGTGTTAATGCGCTGGGGAATGATGAAATTCTGGCCACAGGAATTTCTGAGTAAAATCCAGTTCTGTCATCTGAGGGTTAATTACTGAAACAAAGCAAAATCTATCCTTGCTCTTTGAATTGTATTCTTTCTCCCAGGAAAAGCTCATCGCACTGACTCGGGCAAAATTTAGGGGGAGAAGAAAAAAAAAACTTGGATTATAAGTTTTGGAGGGAAGGAGGAGATACTAGTGGCATAGGTATAATTTATTCAGATGTTGGTTTGTCTTTGAGTTTTCTAACTCAATTTCATACAGATTACTCTGTTCTGTCGCACTTCGTGAATGCTTTTTTTGCTTCGCACGTCGGTTTGTGTTACCTGAATTTTGAGAAGAGACGTAAAATATTTTACTTAAGCTCACATAACAGCTGTTAGTTTAAGTAACAGCTTGTGGGTTGATATTTCCACATACCTGCTTTATCGTGGCTATCATAAGCTGGAAAACTTAGGTGCTTACCAGCTGGAGGAACGTTTGATTTGTTGGAACTAAGGACTTTTTTCAGTGCAGCATCACTGAATAATGTTTAAAGCAGCACAGCAC
Source organism: Coracias cyanogaster (assembly GCA_033124195.1). Classification (NCBI taxonomy): domain Eukaryota; kingdom Metazoa; phylum Chordata; class Aves; order Coraciiformes; family Coraciidae; genus Coracias; species Coracias cyanogaster. The sequence continues at coordinate 60,893 of JAVSBS010009731.1, forward strand.
CAGGCTGTGCTCTTTTCATACACATGTAGATGCTCTGTCATTTGTTTTTAGCATGGGCAGCTTTAAGATACACTTTTGAGCTCTTAGCAGGGATCCTGGATAGTGGAAAGAATCAGATGCTGAAACTGCTGCGTATTCACAGCAATGGGGTTCAGTGCTAGGGCGTTATACTGGGGCTGCCGGAGGAGAACAATGCTGCACCAACTGTATTCGTGGGGTTGGCTGTATATGAGTCTGTGGGTTCTGCTTGTGTTGATGTTGGGATAGCTGTAAAAGCCAGCTTGAATTGCACTGTATCAAATACCTGACTTTTTAAAATGATCAACCACGTATTTCTGCAGCTTGAAAGTTTGCTGTGAATCCCCTTTGCTTCCTTTTAGTATCAGTCCTTTAAGTTGTTGTTCAGGAACAACAGTTCGAGTAATGTTTTTAACAGCTGTTTTCAGTGTATTCATGTACTCTTTCCCCATAATTTACTAAAAAGCAAGCAGTGCATAAATGTTTCTAATCCACGTGATCTCGTGCTGATTTCAATACCAGACTGGTAGGAAGGGAAAGTTTTTTGGTCCTTGCCCTGCAAAGCTCTGTCTTTCCTCGCCCAAGAGAAGCCAAGCGGTGATGTGTGTGTGGCAATGGCTGTGTGAGTGTCGTGATTTTCCTGCTTTGCAGATGAGTAATTCTGCTTATCTTTCCCAGAGTCCCGGCAGCCTCTGCTTAACAGCGACATGACTTGCACAGAATATGAGTTTGCAATTAACCCTTACAAGTGTATTCTGTTTGATACCATTCAGCTAACTTGTGTGATGCGGATTACGCAATGGAGCGCTATCAATTGCCTCCTTGTGTCCTTTGCACTTGACAGACTGGAGGGGAGGTTGTAGTCACTCAAGCCTGCAGATGGGCTTTGACAGCATGTGTTTGCCCACTTACCTCTTGGACTGCAAACTTCTTGCTAAATCCACAAACCACTGCTTAAAGCCACCTTTGTGCAAGGACAACTCTGTTTTCTCTCCCTCGGTACATCTGGGGTTGGGTTGCAGGAGACCCACGTTGCTACCGTAGTTCACTTCTAGTCTGTTTTGATAAATTTATCCTGTAATTGTATGCTAAGCTGCAGACTAGTGTATGTTTTTGAGCGAGGAAGGAGTGCCTGGGACTTGGGGGGTATAAGCCAGCCTTGTATTTGAGCAGCAAGCCTTGCAATAAGGAGGCTAAATGACTACAAGCATTCTTTTTCGTATTTTGCTGAGATTAGCACTTGGCTTAACTCATTGCTTGTTTCCATAGTGACTCCATAGTAACAGTTTTAAGAGCTCTGAAGTTTATTCAGGCGTTTCCAGGCTGACTTTTTATGAAAGTTTTCTTTTCTTCGGAGCTAATGGTGTGGCTGTCATTGACTCCCATTAGAATGGCTGCCAGATTGGTCCCATGTGGTACAATCCGGACTAGTGTGGTGCAAAGCCATGCCAGCTGCACATTTTTAACGTGCCCCATGTAAGCAAGCCCCTGGGGGAGGACTGAGTGACCCCTTGCTCTCCTTTGTGGGGCCGTGCTGAAACTTTCTTTTTAAACATCAACAACGCTGTTCACTTGGTCTAGGAACCGCATTTGCAAAAGCGTTCATTTTGGATGTTCAGATTTTCAGATTAATTTCAGGCGTTCACCTTACAGATGTTTGGAAGTTTATTGATTTCAGAGTTTAATTTGTTTATTTGTTATGATTCAAATGTAAACTGCTGATTGTAACAGCACTATTTGGTAAACACCTTCTTTCTCTTAAGCCAACGTGCTCTTTTCTGTCTCTACTATCTCCATCTCTTCTACATAGTGTCTGTCTTTGGAGTGGGTTTTCCAGTCAGTCCCCTCAGGTGTTCTGCCTTGTTTTGCAGCCTGATGTTGCCTTCAGAGGGGCATGTGCAGGACAAACGTGAGGACCCCCTTCTGTTCTGAGTTTTGATGTGCTTGTGGGAGTATAATGGGGAACAAAACTGCTGCTACTGGGAGGGGAGATGTCTTCTGAGGGTTGGTCTTAGAAGCATAAGCGGTAATGAAGAATGATTTCTTCTGATGACTCACCTGTAGCCTTGTCCACTGTCTCCTCCTTCACTTGGGTGCCAGTCTCTGTAACCAGTGTTGCCGCTGCCTCTGATACCTCACTGAAGATAGATGTGTTTCTCCAGCAATAAAATGCTTATTAATATGGTACCTCTTTCTGGAGGTAACTGGTGCATGTCTAGCTGATGTACTCGGGGATTTATTTCTGCATTGTAACTGTGAGCTCCTTTCCTCTGCAGACCTTTGGCTGCAAGGCTGTGGGAGATGGATGGGCTACATGAACACCAGCTTCTTCAGGATTCTCCATTGTGCCTTGAGGCAGGAGAAGAAAGTGGAGAGAGGAGTATTAAAACTTTGAAGTCTTGTTGGCCCTTGCGAAAGGGGAAGGGAGGGTTTGTGACTAACTTTTATTGGGTGCAGCTCTAACAAAGCGAAAAAACAACATTGCCTCAAGCCTGTGAGCTGCATGCGCTTGGAGCTGATCTGTTCACTTGGTCCTGGATTGTTTCCCCTGTACTGGCAGGAATACGTACAAAATGGCTGCAGCGTATTTCGGTGTTGGGCCCTTAGTGCATTGAACTGCTCGCTGCGTGGAAATGAGATAATGTCTTGTCTTTTCTTGCACTACAGCCTGCCTGAAGCTAGGATGCACCAGGGATGAGCGGACAAGTTATGCAGTGATTCTGACGTGTCAGGTATTTAACAGAGCTTGCTGCCAGTTTAGTAACATTTAGATCTTTGAGACCCTTTTCCAGTGGCATCCGTTAGAGAAAGAAAGAAAAGAGAGAATGAAAAATAAATCTACTGTATTACAGACACAATGAGCTCTGGATCAAAGTGGGATGGAGCTTGAAAGGTGATGTTTTCAATTTTGCTGGCCAGAGGGGTTGTGACTCGGATGGCGTGGGTAAACAATGAGGAAAGAGACAGTCCCTCTGGGAGTCAGTGTCTGACTTAACGAGCCAGCAGTTATTAAAAGATGAATACAGGAGAAGTGAACCGTGCTTTCTGGCTGGTAGCGTGGCTTTTTTCTTCTTTCTTTTCTGCCTTTCTCTTGAAGATCAAAGGCCTAATTTTAGAACAAGCCCTATTTATGGACTGTTCAGCCACTCTGTCTGCTTTATTCTTGTTCTAGAATAGTGGAAAATAAATAGAGCCGGCGGGATCTTACAGTGTCCAGAGCTCATCCCCGGTGCAAGGCAGGAGGAAAAAAAACAAAAAAGGAAAAGAGAAAGACCTCAACCTTTCCTAACAGAGGTTCTGTGTCATTTGTCTCTGCAGAGGGAGTTGCTTTCCCCTCCCTCAGCTCTCAGTCTTTCCTCGTGATCAGAGGCTGAAAAAAAGGTAACCTGTGACTGCTCCTGATGTTCAGCAGAGCTGTCTCCTTCTGAGCCGTGCCTTCTTGACATGCTGTAGCTGCCACGACTGGGCAGAGTCCTCTTCCTGACACTGGTGCTGAGTAGAGAGTTGAGTGTTATTTTGTGCATCTGTGGATTATACTCCTGTTCATACAGCCCAGTGTGATCATCAGTCCTATTTGGTTTTTTTATTTTTTTTTACAATAGCATGAGATTGTTCGGTCCACTAGACAATTTCCTACTTCTGCTCAGTAGTTCTTGGTGTTTCCTTCCACTACTTGGCACCTTCCCCCCCTTTCCATCTCCTTCTCCTCCCCCTGCCCTGACGCTGTTTTTCTAATTTCTCAAAATAATTTTTAATGGTAATCTTGTTCTGCAAAATTTTGGGTGGCAATTGTCTGCCAGTGCAGTAAGCGTGCTCTGTTCCAGCTGAAATGGTGAACAGTAGCTGGGGGGAAGCACACGGAGTGTATGAGAGTGAGCCTCTAATTACCCTGTGAGAACGCTGCCTTTGTTTTGGTCTTTTTTGTTTCTCTGTGTTGTCAACATTTCACCCAGTTTCCTTTGGATGATGTTCCCATAGTCCCTATCGCTTGATACAATGACAAAATCCTGGAAACACTTGTGTATTCAGAATGAACTTCCGAGAGTAATAGTTAAAAAGGCGGAGTGAGATTCGGTGTAAGGAAGCCGCTCCTGCTGTGGGCACTGTGTGCTGCCAGTTAAAGGCATTTATCAGGCGAGGCAGTCTGATATCAACGCTGCTGGCTGCCAGGTAAATCTGTCCCCTCCTCAGGTTCTGCGCTGGTCTGAAACTTCGTCTTCAGGAGGGGTGAAGGGAGAACAACCTGTCCAAAGCCTCTCTGCTGGCAGTTGTGCAGGAGGTATTTCATCTGGGGGCAGGGGTCTGCCTGTCCGCCTTTGCTCCTTGACACAGCTGAAGCTTAACTGGAAAAAAGCCGCAGATAAGGGTGCACTGTGTGGAACTAGAGCAGAGTTACTTCATGTGGAAGAGCTTGTCTCACAAGTGGGAGCTCTGAGCAGAGGGAAGAAACCTCCTGAAATCCTCTCTAACTTTCCAGATTCCCAGCAGCGCTTTGCCGCGCACTGTGCTGGTGGGAGCTTGTCAGCCCCCCGGGAAGGAAGCGGGGCGAAGCAGGGCAGGCTGCGTAGCAACTACATTGTGAAGTGGTAACAATTCCCAAGTGGGGCAGGAACAAAATCGATTTTTCTCCCCTTCAGCTTGGCAGCTCTCCAGGTGCCTGCTCTGGCACAATGAAGTGTGTAGCTGGGGAGGGAGGGACTTTGGGTTGATGTGGGGGGGGTGATACAAAGAGACAGAAGTTTAATCATTGAACCGATCACACTGGATGGATTTATTTCTGGACTCGATTTCCCAGGAACTCCACTATCTCACCCTGGGGGGAAATGCCTCAGCTGAAGTTTCTCTAGCTCCAGCTTTGTGAATAAAGACCTGTCGCTTTGGAGTTACTCGCAGCAGCTCCGCCACTACTGACTCATCCATCTGCTTCAAGAAAATGTTCGCCGTCCACTTGCTAGCTTTCCATTTCACAAAGCTAAAAGAGGATCAAATAAAAAAGGTAAGGTGCAGCATTAGCTGATTCCTATTTTGAGAGCTGTGTTACTTAGATGCTGTGGGGTCTGCAGTACGTAACGCAGACTAGATAATGGCGTTACCTACTAAAGCCGGGTAGCCAGATGGGGTAAGAAGTATTTGGACCCTAAACCACCTGGTGAGGGCGAAAATAGATCCGATTAGTGCTTTTCCCTGCACAGTTATAAGTTCTTTTCCAGTAGTGGGGCAAATGATCTTCAGTAAGGAGAAGTGGTGTTCAAACTTTATCTGGCATGGTGTGGCATAGTCCAGAGTCGAGAAAAGAACCTCTTGCTGAATCACTTTGCAAGTGTTGCGTGAAGGATGGGATTGCTAAAGCTGAGTAGGAATTAGAGTCACATTGTAGCAGGGGTAGGGAAAACTCCTGGGGTCTTTGGGCCAGGTCTTCTGGGACTCAGGAGACAATTCCGACTAGTGTTGGTGTGGGAGAAGTGCCTGTACCTCCTCTCTGGTTGTCCAGACTTGGCTGATCGCTTATGTTTGTTGGTACGATCTTTAATTACAGTCGGAAAAGTTCAAGCTGGCCCACATCTGAAGCCATCAGTACTGGGAGGGAGCTGCCTAATGGTTGCTCTTTGCTAATCTGCTTTCATGGCCATGCTGTAATGGGTTTTTGGCTCTCCATCAGAAGACCACCTGTAAGCTTCTTGGGTCAGAGGTCGTCTGGTTTCTAGACATGTTCCCTGCGGGTCCTCTGTTCTCCTGCTGTCTCTACTGAGTGCTTTCTGGTGGCTGTTGCTGCCAGGCTCTGCCCTCATGTTTTGCAGGCAGCTGGAGGCGGGGCTGTCTGCAGACGCGTGGCAGTGCGGGAGATCCAAGGTCCCGGTGGGTAGATCCACCGGCACCACTGAGGTCATCAGTGAGAAAAGCGAGCAACACTGGGCCTTCTTTGTGTCCTTGCTTAAACATGGAGTGGTCTGTTCTTGGGGGGAGATTCTTCCACTAACTCTGCCTTGAAGAGAAGCGTTCCAAGAGAGGTCCTGGTATCTCCACAGTCAGATATCGCTGACTGAGAGGTTGTAGTCCTGTTATCCTCCATTTAATATGATCCGTAAGGGCCTCCAATTCCCCTTACTTGTGTGAGGATCTGAACTAAGATCTCATCTAGACAGCTTGGTTCCTTTCTTTTTACTAAGAAAGGAAGAGACATTGTGGAGCAGTGCTTGGGTGAAGAGAAACATCCAGAGTGTAGCTGAGGGAGGACTTCCCTGAAGTTTAGATAGTGGAGAGGAGGATTCTGGCAAGGCCATTAAAAAAATTCTATCTTTCTGCTGTGTGCAAACTAGCCTTGCCTTCAGGGTAGGCTGTATGGAGCAGTGTTGCGTTCTCCCTAATCAGAAAGAAGGAATGCCTTCCCACCTCTCCCTCCCTAGGCTTATTTCTCTCTGGTGGCAGGAACAAGAGCCTCCCTGCCATGGGAACAGTACTGTTCCCATAATTAAGGCAAGACACTTGAAAACAAGGCCTGTCCTTGTACAGTGGGAGGGAGGCAGGGGGACAAGAGCTTGGTGTTGCATGGCCTTGGCCCTTGCTGTGTTTACAAGCAAACAGTATGTGGTGAGCAGGCCCTTGCTCTGGGTGTAAATCAGGCTTGAGAGTCGGCAGGCTTCCCTGGGCTCTCCCTTATCTAGTTTCTCAGAGAGGATGTCTCCTCCTGTGGTTGTAGGTAAACAGAGTAGGGAATGCAATGTCTTGGGAAGCAGTGTTGTCTGCCAACAGACATGGTCATTTTTGTTACTGTTTAGCTGTTTTTCCACCGGGACTTCTGTCACAAGGTTATTTGGATCTGTGCAAGAGTGTGGGAGTGCTGTGTGTCTGCAGTCATTGTCTTGTCTTTTTTTTTTTTTTCTTTTTTTGTTTTTATATGCCCAAAAAAGCAATGCTGGTGCTTGAGCTAGGATGGTCGTTCCTACACAGTGATGGGGCCTCAAAAAACCCTTGAAGGAAATCAAGTGCTTGTGCAAACAAGGACTACAAAGAAAGATGTAAATAACGGCCTTTTCAAGGCAGAGCTGTATCCAGAGGCAGCTGCTGCTCCTTGCCAGTTGCATCATGTAGTTTAAGACTTTTTCCTCTAGTGTGTATATTTTGCTGTTAGGTAAGTGCTGGACGTACTTCCACGGTCCTGGCTCTTTCCTGTGGGTCATTGCTGACCATCAGGTTAAAATGGAACTGTGATTAGTTTGTGCCTCATTAATACAGGTGACCAGTACAAGTTGCAGAGGAGGCCAGTTTATCTGCATTAACGTGCGTTCTCCTCTGTTTAAACAATGCCTTGCTGTTGGTGGCACTTGTTTTGTGCATGTTCTCCCAATCTCCCTACATAAATGAGACCGCTGAAATGCTCTGAACAGAAAAGTGGCAGAATAGTGTAGCCCATGGTGCAAGAGCTGAGTGTTGGTACTAGAGAAGCGTTGGAAGCCGTCCCACCTCTCTCCCCTACCCACCACTTCTGGCCCTGTGTTATGGGGAGTAGGAAGTTAACAGGGATTACCCTCCAGTGGACATCCAGCTGTTTGGAGCACAGAAGATTTATTATACCCGCATCATGTTTGTTCATACAGCACCAAAGTCTGGGTCCCCAGTGGAAAAGCATTTGGATGTTGACAGATTCTTATTTTGCTGTATTAATTCTTTGTTGTACCCAGCTATGTAGTTTCTAGGCCACCCTACTTACAGCCACGTATCCTCCCCTGCAGGTCACTTCAAGCAATGTGTGGTCTTGAAGAGGAAAACCTCAAATTTTGTCGTGATGCAGCTGTACAGAAACACTGATTAGCTTCTCTACCACTTTATCTGAATTGAGTGTCTGCTACTTCATAGATGCTTTTGATTACCTTGAAATTCAGCTGGCTTTTATTTTGATGTATGCTGCGAGTTAGAGACCCTTAAGAAAGGATATTGACTGCATCCAAAAATGGGTTTTAGATGTAATCCTAGAATCACAAGAGAACGGAGGGCAAAGCTGGAGTGAGAAAAAGGCTTTGAGCTCCAGCCTGGCATGCCAACAAAGCTAATTGTCTGTGGAGTGAAGCAGTAGCTGAATAGATGTTTTCAGGTTGTGGCTGACACGCTTGGGTACTGATGGCATTTTCTGGACCCGACTCAGAGAGGTCAAATTCTCACCAGGTCAAGATACTTTGCAGCTCTAGTTCATTACGCGTATAGGAGAGGATGGTGTGAAAAGAGCTTGCCAGAGCTGCAAGTGAGTCTCATGGGCTTATTATGTCTGTCAGCAAGTTATGGACCCATCAGAAAAGATGGCTAACTTTTTGACAGTAGTTAACCAAGGCTGTATTAAATATTTGCAGAACAAAATTTATTAGAGTAAATGTTCTGATGATGTCTTAGAGCTTGCTTGCGCTGATGATCATGGGACTTTAGGTGCTGAGGCCAAAAATGAAATGAAGCTGTAGAATCAGGTGGAGTTTGCATAGGTGGTATGCTCACCTTCAGTTTGTTATATATGCAAAAGGAATTCTTTTGTCTCCTTAGGATCTGTTCAGACTCACGTCCATCAAGTGGATGGGAATGAGCATGATAATTCTTGTCCAGCATAATGCAGGGGTCCTGCTGGAATTGGAGTTCTGGATTTTCAAATCATTCATGCCACACTGCACCCCTCGTGATTAGAAAACCATGCCACTGAGTAACACCTTTCATCTTTTCAGGTTGACAGGTACCTGTACCACATGCGTCTCTCTGATGATGTCTTGCTGGACGTGATGGCTCGCTTCCAGGCTGAGATGGTGAAGGGCCTGGGGAGAGACACAAACCCCACGGCAACAGTAAAAATGCTGCCATCATTTGTGCGCTCGCTTCCTGATGGCTCAGGTGAGTTTCCCTTGCTCCATCACAGCAACGCTGTCTTAGGAAGATGATGTACTCAAGGACAGCACAGCAAAGGCACAGGGCAACCGGTGGCCTCAGGTTACTGCCTATCTCATGTTGAGAAAGCAGGTGTGTATTAAGGAGACAACAGCTTGTGGCAGTGGTGGCAGAGGGGTTTTTTCCTGCACCGGGTGGATTTTGACTTAGGGCTGCTTGTTTAAGGAAAGGACCAGGAAGTGCTCAGAAAACAGCATCTTTCAAGCTCTGTCATCTGTGGCTGTACCTAGTGCAAGCCTTGCTGCAGGAGCTGCGGCTGGACATGGCAAGGGCAGCCTCTACAGCTCAGACCCTGCAGTGCAGTGTGCTGCAGGTGTGGATGAGGGCAGTGCTGTGGCCCTGGCCTTCTTGGAGCTACAGGATGCTGCAGTGAAACCCCTCAAATTGCAAAATGGCAGCAACGTGCCATTCTCCGAGACAGAGAGGGAGAAAGTGCAGTGGTGTCCTATGGGAGGATGTGAGGTGAGGCAGGAGCTAAAAGCCCGTCTTCTTCGGAGACGTACGTACATTCAAGGTAACCCTCCTGGCTCAGCTGGCTCTTGGCAGTGCAGATTGACAGCAAATTATCCCAGTTTTAACTAAGTCTGTGAATCTGTGCGGGACACTGTGTCTGGCCTAGGTCAGGACTCAGCATATAACAGCTGTGCAGAAAACTTAAGATAAATGTTTGCTTTATACCTCATTTCCACACAACTTTATTCCTTCTGAAGGTAGTTTTCCTACAATTAAATGAGAAATAATGGCTTTAACGGCATAAAGGGAATGTTTGGAGGTCCTGAGGTCTCACCTGGCACTGATTCTGTCCTGAAATAGCAGGGAGCCCCGAAGGTCGGGAGACTTGGAAAATTGCGTGTAGTACCATCATGGTTGCAAGAGGCCAACTTTGGACAATGCTCTCCTGGCCTGTGCAACCTTTCCGCTGCGTCAAGGACATGCTGCAGTTCAGCTGGGCTGTGTCTTACTGAGACGCTGCCTATTTTAGGTATCCCATTGATTTTTCTATTTTTGCTCTCTTGCAAAATCCTTATTGGTTATTTTGTTTTCCAGAAAAAACTTCAGCAGGTTTAAACACCCCAGTTTAACACCTGGATTTTCCCGTTTACAATAGCAATGAACTTTTGAAGTTTGCAGTCCCCTTAGTGTTGCGCTCTAAAATGACCCATATGGAGCATCGTCAAGTTTTAATCATTTAGGGATTAATGGTCTGACTAATGTCACAATTTACTGAGTAACCCAATTTATGTCCTCACCTTTGTATCTGACCGTGGTATTACAGGTAGAATTTCCTGCTTCCTTCCCTTTCAGGGCCAGATTTGATAAAATTTAGTCAGGTGTTTGGACTGTAGAACAAAGATCACACAAGGCTATGCACATACCGCTGCATTTTCCTTTTGGGAAGGGCCTTCTGTGCGTGGGATGGGTAATTGCTTTATGGTAGCAGTGAGGCCAAACTGTCCTTCTGTCTGAGGTCTCCTGCTAGAGAAGAACATGTTTGAGCTAAGACTGCTGCCAAATGAAAAGCAGAATTATACTTCTACGGAATCACCTAAAGGCATTTGGAAATGATTGTGCTGGTTAACTTTGGGTGGCAAAGTGGTCTTGCCCCGCTTAGATGCTGACTTCTGTAGTAAGGTTGAGTTTTAGTATGTGACTGCAGATCCTGCATCTTTACTGGATGTAGGCAATGCTCTCAAACTCCCATTTCCCCACATTTGAGGTGTACGGTTTTGCAGCCCCTGTGTGCTCTGGTTGGCTTTGCAGTTACTTTGGGCCTCTCCTGCTAAGAAGTGTACCCCTCTGCAGCTGTGGAAGGAGCAGAGTGGGCAAAAGCAGGCTGCTAAATAAAGATGAAATTAGCTGCCATGTAGCTGCTAACAGGAGGGATGTGATACCCTTTCTTAGCTTTGCCAGGTCTCAGCCTTCCTGGTGATGCTGCCAGGCCCATAGGATAAGGACCTGCTGTGATGGGGCAGGAGAACCTGTAGCCATGGTGAGACAGGAGCCCTGGTCTGTGGCCTTCAGCGTGGCATTTGGGCCATGCTTCTCGGCCATCACCGGTGATGGTTGCCCACTTGTGTTGCAGAGAAGGGTGAATTCCTTGCTGTTGACCTGGGTGGCTCCCAGTTTCGTGCCCACCAAGTGAAGGTGTTCGATGACGGGAAGCAGAGCAGCCAGCTGGAGAGCAAGTTTTACCCCACACCCAAGGAGGTCGTACAGGGGAACGGAGTTGAGGTAGGGCACACAGGGTCTTCTGTGGTGGTGCTGTGCTTGAGCGCGTGCCTGCCAGACACAGCCTGACTCTGTCCTCTCCTTTCTCCTGCAGCTCTTTGATTATGTCGCTGACTGTCTGCTGGACTTCATGGAGACCAAAAACCTGAAGCATAAGAAGTTACCTCTTGGCTTTACATTTTCTTTTCCATGCAAACAGACCAAATTGGAAGAGGTAAAATGCAAAAAGAAGTATTATTGACGAGCCTAGCTCCTTGCAGAACTGGGAGAAGCTGTTGCATGGGAATGTTTCCCTGTAGCATTTTTGTGGGGTCATGTTTACATAGCTCTCTGAGGAAGGCAGGAATGGCCATTAGCATGTAACTAGACTTTACTACCGTTCAAACACTCCTTTCTGATCTCAAGGCAACATAATCTTTAAGCTAAAGCTGTTATTTTACCTAATCAGTGCCTTGTTCCATAGTAACTGTGTGCCCTTGTATGAAGACTGTTAGACTGTAAAACACATACTTTTGTGTCCTGAAACCGGGTTTCTTTTTTTGAATCACTCCTTTGATTTCTTTTTTACAGCTGATTCTAAATAGGAAAGACCTGTAGCTGAGCTGTTTGAGAGGCCGCGTGGGGAAATGAAGGGCTGGTTGCAATTATTTTGTGGCCTCTTATTCTAGCCTCTCTTTTATTTCTAGGCATTGGTGCTTTGGGTCCCAGTCCTGCAAATGTTTTGTGCTTAGTGCTGTTAGTTTGTGATGAGCATCAGTAAAACCACACAGGCTTTAAACAAAGCACAGCGAGAAGCATTTGCAGGACTGGGACTTTATAACTGTGCCTGCTTAGTTGTGTTTGTACTGAGAGGCACCCTGAGGTGAGGTGTTCTGCTATGACTTATTTTGGCCCGTATTTTAATGTGTGGAGAGACATAGTGGGCTTCTCCACACATTTTGGTCTTGGCTGTGTTTGCAGCAGGTTTATATGACAAAGTTGGAGCTTTTGGGTCACTGGACTGTTACTTTGCAGGGGGTTCTTCTTGCCTGGACAAAACACTTCAAGGTTCGAGGAGTTCAGGACACAGATGTGGTCAACTCACTGCGCAAGGCTCTTCAGAAGCATAAGGCAAGTTTTGTACTTGCAGGAGGTGAACCTGCGTGACTCCACATTGTCCTCCTGGGAGAGCAGCTCTTAGTGTGTGGGTTGTTTTGGGAGTTATCAGGTGTCCCTCCAAACACAGATGTCCGGTGTGACTGTGTGTCTGGTAGATCTGTCTCTCCTCTGGAGCTGAAGTCAGGGACAGGGGCCATGCAGCTGCAGCTCAGGCTGCCCCGGGTCAGTCTAACAGTGATGGCAACTGCACACTGGTAAAGCAGGCTGGCCGTGGCAGTGGACCGGTATGGCCCCACTGTGTCTGAGCAAAAGGGAGTCTGTTGAGAGCCTGTTTGGTAAGGCGTGGATACACACTGTGTTTCATAGCCTGACCTGTGGGATGAGGGTTGGGATGGGGGAAGCTATCATCTCAGAGTGGCACACCTAACTCTAACCAGGGCTTGCCCATCCACTTCACGCTGTGGGATGGAGTGATTGATGGTCATTTTTAAGGTCTGCAGTAAGGCATGATTGAGTTTGCCCTTGAACTAGTGTATACCTTTGAATAATAATTATGTTTTAGTATTTTGGAAAGCCTTATTCTTCATGTTTGGTGCTATTGGTAATACCATCTAAGAAATACAAAGCATCTTTCCATGTCATTACATCTTTATAGTAAAGAAGAAATTATTCTATCTTCTCACATGGTAAAAATCCAACCTTGATTTTGGTTCACTTCTTCTCAGCATTGGTCTTGCTGTAGTTAGCAGGAACAGAGGGTATGAGACTTCCTGGGTGGAGTCTGGCCCCCTGGTTGGCATCTGAGTTGCAAGTATCCTTTAATAACTTTGATTTTTACTTCATCAAGTTACCTCAGTGTGAAAGGAAAACTGCACAGCTTCAATGGAAAGGCTTGTTACTTGAGAGCTCTGTTGGTGCGCAGCCTTGCGTTGAATAGCTGCATTTATGCATGAATGTTTTTTTGTCCCATTTAGTGGGATCTGCTTGGGCAGTAGGATATTGTCCTATCATGCAGCCCATAAGGACAGATATGCGTGTGCTAGCATATCACAAAATACATTAATACGTTGCTTTTTCTGGCAAACAAGGTTGGATTGGGGAAAAACATTCTGCAAGCAAAGATCCTGGCTGGCCAAGCACTTGGGAATTAGATGTTTGTTACTTTACAGGGTTGTGGGGATAGTGTTATAAAAGGAAATAATGTCTTTACAACTTGAGAACTTCCCTCAACCAGGCCTTCAAAGTATGACCTAGGAAGTACATCTACATGCTGTCGCTTTAACACACAGGAGGCTTTCTAAGCTTTTTTTCAGTGTTAATCACCCATCTTTATGTTATTAGGACATAGACCTTGATGTTTTGGCACTGGTCAATGACACTGTAGGAACCATGATGACTTGTGGATATGATGACCAGCGCTGTGAAGTTGGACTCATAATTGGTAATTTTTTCTGTTCACTAAGTAGTTTTTTGTTTCCCCTCATTTGTTTAATCCTAACAAATCTAGAGTAGAAAGGAGTGTCCCAGTGCTGGAAAGGGCAGGAAGAAAATGAAAAAAACAATGGTCAGATTTTCAAGCCTGGCTGCCTTCTGTAAAGCAGCTGTTTTTATGCTGATCACATTGCCACCAAATACCACAGTCCCCATTTTGTCTGGGTTCACTTGTGACCGGCATACTAAACTTTTCTGCTGACTGTATAGAAAATTACTATCTGTCTGTCCAGAGAAAACTGAGTTCCTCTCACGTCTGGTAGTTCGGATCAGCTACACTTTCCACCAGGTTTCCACTTCATGCACTGTGATGGCTTTTTCTAAGGCACATAGAAGTACATTTGAAAAAAAGAAAAAATGTTTTTAAACAAATCAAGCCTTAGATTAGTTTCCAAAATGTTTTCACTCACTGTGAAATGATTATTTAACAAGTGCAGGTGGCTTGATATTAGCATCCGGTACCATAGGGTTATGGATTTATATTTTCTTCCAAAGACAGTATACTGACTTATTCCCAAACATGTGGACTTAAAACAGGCAAAAAGCAAACCTGGAACAAACAGGCAATTTATCTGCACTGTCTCCAACATCTACAGGGACTGGCACCAACGCATGCTACATGGAGGAAATGAGGCACATTGATCTGGTGGAAGGTGATGAAGGGAGGATGTGCATTAACACAGAGTGGGGCGCCTTTGGAGATGACGGTGCTTTGGACGACCTCCGCACAGAGTTTGATCGGGAGCTCGATCTGGGATCTCTCAATCCTGGAAAACAATTGTAAGTGATTCCCTGGCTGATTTGTCTCAGCAGTCTGAGTTCTCTGAGTGCATTTCCAGCGTATGCCAGGAGCCCCTTAGGAAAAGGAATTGAGTTAAGTGAACCTGAGTTGACTCGATCCTGGTCCTGTCCTATCCAGACCTTTCCCTTCTGGGAGAGGTGGATACCTTTCACAACTCCCTGCCTCACAGGCCAAGGGATTGCTGCCGTAGTGTTAGTTGGTGGTCGCTCTGGTATCATGCTGTGGAAGGGTAAAGACAGGAGGAAGGTAAACAGAGGCCATATTTAAAGCCTGGTTCATCAAAACTGCTTCTACTGGCTGAGCTACTTGCAAGTCTCTGGAAAATTCTCTGTAATTACTTACCTTGAGGGGTTGTTGCTGAGTCCCAGAACCTCAGGATGGCATCCCATCTACAAATTAGCTGCCTGACCCCTTTTGTACATGCTCAAATGTGATCAACATGCATAAGGACATAAGATGCTCATACTTGAACTTATCGTAGCTCTGGCTAGCTAGTGAGCACCTGTAATCCTTCCTGTGCCCCGTTCCAGGTTCGAGAAGATGATCAGCAGCCTGCATTTGGGAGAACTTGTAAGACTTATTCTCCTGAAAATGACAAAGGAAGGTCTGCTCTTCAATGGGAAAGTGTCAACAGCTCTGCTTACTAAGGGCAAGATCGAAATGAAACATGTGTCTGCAATGGAAAAGTAAGAACCTGCAATACACTGTTCAGGAGTGGCTGTTACTCTTTCACAAGCACAGCGATGATAATGAACGTATCATTATTATCTCTGAGTGCTGGGGGTAATCCTGAACTGTACGACTAGATTTTGCTTTTGCCTAGGAGAAAAGTTGATCTTTCTGTAAGTAGGAGCTGGTGGAAGATACTGTTTTAGCAAAGTACCACAGTAGCAAATCTATTGTCAGCCATCACAGATGCTGGTTCTTTACATAACCTCATTGGAGACCTGAGTACATGGGATGATTGTTGCAGTTTTCAGCTTCCGCAATATGGGAATATGGTGATTTTGGAGGTGTAGTACAGACTCTGGATCACCTAATGGATGCCTACATGGAAAACCAACAGGTTCTGGTGTTTGAAGAGGAATCCTGGTCCTCATAGTTACTCCAGGAACAATTTTTCTCTGTTGTATTGAGTGAAACTGTACATCTATTCCTGTGCTTTCCTTCTGTGGACTAAATATTTTATCCTGTTCACTACTTGCCTAGCTAATTGGTATGTCTCACCAAAAACTGAACCCCAGGAAGCAACCTCTAAAAAGTCTCCCCCTGATACTTTTGGGAATAGTGTGGAAAAGACATTACTGGTTTATGGGAACCAATTATCATGCTGCCTGATAGGTTATGCCCTGGTGTCTTCTCATTTCTTTTTGAGCCAACACGCAGATATTGATTTATGTGTTGCCTTAATATCCTAGCATTAGATGATGTATTCTTTTGTTTTGGGGTAGGTATAAGGAAGGTCTGAGCAACACAAAGGAGATCCTTACAGAGCTGAACCTGTTTCCCTCTGAAGAGGACTGCATTGCTGTTCAGCATGTCTGCACCATTGTTTCCTTCCGCTCGGCCAACCTCTGTGCTGCTGCCTTAGCAGCCATACTGACCCGACTGAGAGAGAATAAAAAACTGCTAAGGATGCGAACCACTGTTGGGATTGACGGAGGGCTCTATAAAACCCACCCCCAGTAAGTAACTAAAGAGGACAGGCTTGAGAGGTGGGCCCATGCCAACCTCATGAAGTTTAACAAGGTCAAGTGCAAGGTCCTGCACCTAGGTCGGGGCAATCCCAGGCACAAATACAGGTTGGGCAAGGAGTGGATAGAGAGCAGCCCTGAGGAGACTGACTTGGGGGTGC